>JASTWK010001780.1:0-24949 GCA_030770225.1 Temnothorax unifasciatus | reverse complement strand
TCTCCCCCCCCTCTCCCTCTCTCTCTCTTCTCTCCCTCTCGTCCCCCTCTCCCTCTCTCCTCTCCCCCACCTCCCTCTTTCCTCCCCCTCTCCCCTCTCTCCCCCTCTCCCTCTTTCTCCTTCTCCCCCTCTCCCTCTCTCCTCTCTCCCCCTCTCCCCTCTCCCCCTCCCTCCCCCTCTCCCTCTCTTCCACTCCCCCCCTCTCCCTCTCTCTCTCCCCTCTCTCCTCTCTCCCCCTCTCCCCTCTCTCCTCTCTCCCCCTCTCCCTCTCTCTCCCCCTCTCCCCTCTCTCCCCCTCTCTCTCTCTCCTCCTCCCCCTCTCTTCCCCTCTCCCTCTCCTCTCCCTCTCTCCCCCTCTCCCTCTCTCTTCCGCTCTCCTCTCTCTCCCTCCTCCCCCCTCTCCCTCTCTCTCTTCTCTCCCTCTCCTCTCTCTCTCTCCCCCTCCTCCCTCTCTCTCCCTCTCCCTCTCTCTCCCCCTCTCCCTCTCTCTCCCCCTCTCCCTCTCTCTCCCCCTCTCCTCTCTCTCTCCCCTCTCCCCTCTCCCTCTCCCTCTCCTCTCCCTCCCTCTCCCTCTCTCTCTCTCTCTCTCTCTTTCCCTCTCTCTCCCTCTCTCTCCCTCCCTCTTTTTTCCCCCCTCTCTCTCTCTTTCTCTCTTTATATACTTTTGATAAAAATTCGGTTAATTCTTTGAACTAAAAAAATTGGAAAAATTAAAAAAATCGGTTTCCAGAAAATTATTAACAAAAAACTATACACATAGTAGCATTCCCCGGAAAATTCTACCCCTATTTCATATACTTTTGATAAAAATTCGGTTCAGGGCTTTGGCCTGGGCGATATTAAGGAATCCGTGAAAACACGTTTTACTCCTTTTCACCCCGTTAGGGCTCGAATTTCTAAAAATCCTTTCTTAGTGACACTCCCCGGAAAATTCTACCCCTATTTCATATACTTTTGGTCAAAATTCGGTTCAGGGGTTTGGGCTGGGCGTTGATGAGTGAGTGAGTGAGTGAGTGAGTGAGTGAGTGAGTGAGTCAGGACATCTTCCTTTATATATATAGATTAAAAAATTTGGTTGATTAGTTATGGAATTATAGAAATTTCGGTAAATATATATATATCTATATATATATAATACGTACTATCGATTTTATAAGAAGGGAAATTATGAATATTGCAATAAACCGTGGAAAACAAAAAAATACATATTATCGCGAAAAATACGAAGAAGAAGAAGTGGCTTGTCCAATACAAATCTCTGCATTTCTCAATCGGCGATTTTTTTTGGCTTCAATATGATGAATGTAAGTAGACATTTATATTTATAACATTTTATGAGTATAACATTTAACACGAGATAACATTCAACGTTAGATAACGTTTTTTATGTTATAGGTTAATGTCGTTGATAATGACGACAGCATCTCAGAGAAAGATGCAAAAATTATTAAAATGGAGGCTGAAATTATTAAATTACGGCGGAGACTTGCTACAGTAACTCAGCCGCTGCCGTCGATGCCGTCGCTGTCGCCGCTGCCACCGCCGCCGCCGCCGCCGCCGCCGCCGCCGCCGCCGCCGCCGCCGCCGCCGCCGCCGCCGCCGCCGCCGCCGCCGCCGCCGCCGCCGCCGCCGCCGCCGCCGCCGCCGATGCCGACGCCGACGCCGACGCCGACGCCGACGCCGCCGCCACCTCCACCACTGCCACCACCAGCAGGCCAACCACTACCATCATCAGCGGCACAAGCAGCACCAATAACAATAGCAACATCATCATCAGCGGCACAAGCAGCACTGACAACAACGGCAACAAGATTGGTGCCAATAAGAACATTATGTAAGTACAATCAATTAATCATTTAATCATCAATCATCGTGTAATTTCAAAGTTACTTATACTTCCAATTAAGTAATGCATATCTATTCAGTTATTTATTGAAAACTCAAAATCTCGAGTACTTGTAACTCGTCGCGTCGCGTAAAAGAGTCACGGCCGGTCTCGTTCTACGCGTACTTGATATACAGTCTGTTTATTTAATATTTCAACAAGTAAAGTTAATATTTCTACAATAAATTTATGTTTGTGTTACAGCGAAAAGATGGCAAAGAGCGGGGCGAAAACGATTTAGCGGAAGAGAAAATAACCGCGGAAGAGGATTTAGCGGAAGAGGAAATAACCGCGGAAGAGGAAATAGCCGCGGTAGAGGAAATAGCCGTGGAAGAGGAAAAACTTTCGTGCAAACTATTTATTTTTAACTCTGCCTTTGACGGTCCCAAGCCCAGCCTGAAAAAGAAGGAGGGTTGGAGTGGGCAGTCTTAGTACCGATTCTGTAAAACTAATTATATAATTTTAATATTGTTTAAATATTGTTTAAATATTGTTGAAAAACATAAAAACATACAAACAGCAATATTTTAAAAAATAATTTAATTAAGAGTTTGAAGCAATTAAATTTTCAGAAAAGTATTGGTTTTTTATAAAACCATAATTAAAATTTACAAAATCCATTCACCGATTATTGCCAAATTCAACACCAATCTATCTTTAATAATACTCTATTTATAAAAAAAAGTGTGCAAGTAGAAACTTGCACATTGCTTCCTCATAGTTCTGAAGTGTGCAAGTGGAAACTTGTACATTGCTTTATCATAGTTTTTAAGTGTGCAAGTAGAAACTTGTTTAAGTAAGCAAGTAGAAACTTGGAGATTGCTTTCTTTAAGTTTTTAAGTGTGCAAGTAGAAACCTGCACATTGTTTTTAAGTGTGCAAGTAGAAACTTACACATTGGTTTCTCATAGTTTTTAAGTGTGCAAGTAGAAACTTGCACATTGCTTCCTCATAGTTTTTAAGTGTGTAAGTAGAAACTTGCACATTGCTTTCTCATAGTTTTTAAGTGTGCAAGTAGAAACTTGTTTAAGTAAGCAAGTAGAAACTTGGAGATTGCTTTCTTTTAGTTTTTAAGTGTGCAAGTAGAAACCTGCACATTGTTTTTAAGTGTTTTCGCTCACAAAGCTTCCTTTATGAGGAAGCCAAAACAAATAAATACTAATAATTAGACATCAAATAAAATAAAAGCTTCCTCATAAAGGAGCTTTGTGAGCGAAAACACTTAAAAACAATGTGCAGGTTTCTACTTGCACACTTTTTATGAAGCAATGATAAATAACTTTGCTAATTGCGAATAATCTTATTTTCTTTGTTAAATATCTAGTAAATGTTATGTCATATAAATATAAGATTAGTGTGAAATTCGAACTTTCTTACTTATTTATTCATTAATTTTAATATTGATTGATTGATTTATTTATTTATTTACTAATTTATTTATTCGTGTTTTTAAAACACGTGTAACCCGTGTACACGTGTAATACACGCGGGTACACGATACACGTGTTTATACACGTAAATATAATAATTACACGTGTAATTCGTGTACCCGTGTACACGTGAAATAAGGAGCTCTAATTTATTTGAATTTGAATGAAACTTGTATTCTAAAGGTTTTTAAGATCGCTAATTTGAAATATCAGTTGTTTCCATATTTACATTTTGTCAGCAACATTAGATTTGACATCTTGTTTTTGAAAATTTCGACTTTAGATTCGTAATTAGCGACTCGAAAAACCCCTGGAAAATAAGTTTCACTCAAATCCAACAAGATTTAGTATTTTGGTTCGTCATATTAAATGCGCTATTTTTAATTTTAAAATTTTTACTGCAGATTCGTTAGTGACCTCTAAAATCTATATGTATCAACTTACATGTGAATAGGACAAAATTTAGCATTTTGGTTCGCCATATTAAATCCGTTATTTTGAAATTATGTAGCGATTTTTTAAATATAGATTTTACGTTGACCTTTAAAATAAACCAGAAAAAACTCATTATTTTAATTTTTGTTGAAGATATATGTATTTTATACTTTTACTCCATTTTACGAGTTTTTGACAAGATATACATGAAGGGTAAAACACAAGAATGTTGATTTTTTTCGTGATGAGTCCTATAATTCTTCATTAAAATGTAACGATGCATCCCTTTTTACGAAGTATCGTTCCCGGCCACCACCCGCCGGATGCCGCCCGACCGATCCTCCGTCGGGCGAGGACAGGGCGCGGTGCGCCCACATTTTTAAATTCTTCCACATGCACCGTGTGCGCGGGCAAAACGCGGCACCGGTGCTTTCCGTGCGGCGCCGATGAACGCCGAAGGGAGCCGAGCCGCGCCGAAGACGAGCGCGCGTCAGCGGGCCCCCACGCGGCCCGCCTGACGATCGGCCTCCCTCCTACCGGACCCGCCGAGCCGAGGTATATAAGCCGGCGCTCCGGCGAGAAAAGAGACTTCGTCTCCGACACAGCCTTCCGCTGCTCCCGACGAAGCCATACCTCACCGATTCCTAGGGCACGCACAAACGGGGTTTAGAGCTTTAAGCCTCGACCGAGTACTCTCAGGCATCCTGACTTCCATCCAGCCCAGGTCCCGACGGCCGTGGTCCAACGAGGTCGAGCACGCTCGGTCTCGCGACGAGTACTCTCGCCGCCACCGCCCCGGGCAATTCTCTGTAAATACCGCGTCCAGCCTGCCGTAATGCCGCGCTGAGTGCAAATGCACTATGCAAGTCTCTGTAAAATACCGCGTCCAGTCTTCGCATTGTAAAACCCGCGTTCCGTTACTCCGTAATACCGCGCCGAGTGCCCCATGCACGACCGTTCTCTGTAAATATCGCGTCCAGCCTCCGTATTGTAAAACTCGCGTTCCGTTATTCCGTAATACGGCGCCGAGTGCACCTGCACTATCGTTCTCTGTAAATACCACGTCCAGCCTCCGTATTGTAAAACCCGCGTCCCGTTATTTTGTAATACCGCGCCGAGTGTACATGCACTATTGTTCTCTGTAAAATACCGCGTCCAGCCTCCGCATTGTATCATATCGAATAAACCTGTATGTATCATATCGAATAAACTATTCAGTGTGCATTACAAGCTGACTATTGTCTCTGGGCCTTCGATCGAACTCCTGATCCGGCGAGCCAGTCCGCGTTTGATTAATAAAGATAAGCCGTTACAAAAATGAACCCAAGAAGACAATTGCTATCTTTATTTTTTACAAGATATGAATTTTTGAAGTTACTGGGACATATATACACCAGGCACGAGAGGGTTAAGCTGATCCGCAGCAAAAAATATTAAGGCCAAATGTATCATAGGCTCGCCTTTTATTCTAGCGCACGAAGATTTTTGATAACAAGGAAGTAGGGGAGACCGGGGCTATATATATATATATATATATATATATATATATATATATATATATATTTTTTTTTTTTAATACATATCACTTGGTAAGTTAGGTAACGCAATTTTGTGATATAATAATTTTGTAAAGAAGAAATATAAAACTAGGGGAGACTGGGGCTAGTTAGTACAAGAGGCAAGTTGATATACGGCAATTATTTTAAAAATGATAAAAGATAATATTGCATAAAAAATATAGTATTTCCGCAAAAACATTGCGATAATATTTCAATTAGTTATTTTAGGCTGAGTAGCGTATTTTCACAAACAGAAAATATTTTTAGTTTTGTATATAGCCAAAAGTAAAATAAATCAGTGATGTATTAAATGTTATATTTATAAATCTGGTCATCATATCATAATTCTAACTGTGTCTTTAAAATCTTTACTTTAAACGTAATAAATTCCAGTTATGTTAATGTCTTAAAACATTTTTTTGTTTGCCTTTTGATTTTTTCGGGGTTTTAAGAATTGATTTTACTTGGAATGGTGACACAACTGAACTCGAAACACTTTCTATTGTCATGTCATAAGAACACCCAGGAATAGGACTTGTACAATGATGACATCTGGGTTTATCTCTTTTCTTCCATGATTGAAGGATTATTTACATGAAGACCAATATTTGCAGAGACTTCTATAATTGGATTACTAAGTTCGTCACAAATCCTGAAATTTTCTTCACTGAATACATGACGATTACAAGAGAAAAGACCAGTTTTCTTAAATGCATTGATAAAGTTTTGTACCTTTTTATAGGCAGCTTTTTTGTAGGCTTTTTAAAAAAGCATGCCTACTTGACTATTGGTCTCCTGTCGTACAGGGTTGTTTCAATAGCTTGCACGTAATAAGTCTTTAGAGGAAACATAAATCCGACGTCCATCGGCTGCATTTTGTGTGTTGAATGTGGCGGTACACAATAGAAATGTGATTTGCACGTGTAATATCTATTACGTCAATGTTTCTTGTGTGCATGTAGTGATCGTCGAGTATCAAAATGACAGGATCATCTGGGCTTACAGTGAATAAAATGATGCAGCCACTTCGTAAATAAATCAGTCTGTATCCATCCTGAAAGATGGTAGCCGTCTATTAATTCAGGTGGAGTGCCATCCATTAATTCTGATGATTTGTTTTTGCATGGAAAAAACAGAAATAGTGGGATGTAATGTCCAGTAGCATTCATACACGTAACAACTGTCTCTTTCTAAAGATGTAACAGCGTAGATTCGTTTTTTACATTTCAAGCTCAAAATCTTTAAATGTTTGTGTTGAACAACTATTATACCTGTTTCATCTACTACATTGTAGATACGGTGTGGAGAGTAATTTATTTCGGGTAACTCGGGTTCATATATGTAAAAAAAAAATTTTAACATTTTTTTTAGTAAATCCTTTAACCCGTGTCACCAAAACAGCTTGAGGAATTCGTATCGACAATGTAAGATATTTTTAGAGAAAATCTTTGAGCCATTTTTTAGCTATCATCATAGATTGGCTGAAGGGGTGTTTAAGATTATTCCTAATTACCAACTGGAAAGCCAAAAGACAAATATTTCTTAAGTATAACCATTCTGCAAACCATAATATTTTTCGTCTAACTGTATGCAGTATTTAACTAATTCCTCTTCTATACCTTCGAGAAGCGCTGGTTTCCTTCCTGTATAAAGTTGAGTAAATGAAGACGAATCTTGTTAACTCTTGACATAATGTTCGAGCGTGTGTTTAAAAACACCAAACGGTTCAGAGAATTTTAAATATCCTATTTCTTTGTTATACACTGCTTGAACTACGGCATTCATCAAAGATTGGGTTCATTTATGCCGCTTCTTTGAATTTATCTAAAAGAGTAGAGAACTCACACACCTACTTGTAGAAGAAAGAACGCTTAATATAAAATACCTTATATTAAGTATCTCATATTAGGAACTACACGAATCATAAAACATTGAAGCTATGCGTGTAAAATATCTACGGTTATGACCAAACACCAAGGCACAATGCTTATACTTAATGTTAATAACATGTCAAACATAAATATCGAAACGTTGCTATTAAATTGTATTGTTTACAAATTTTTACATAATACATTGGAAAATTTCGACAAGTGGCGTAAACAAACTCTTTATATACGCAACCGCTCACGTGCGCTATGTAGCTGCAACTAACATAACATTTGACGATCATCCAGTTACCAACATGAGGTAGTAACGTATATAGAAACAAAATGTCGCGTTTGTAAAATAGCTTGGGGTCACATACTGGCCACCTGTCTCATATTAGGCACTTTTACTCTACTGTTTGGCAAAAAGTCTCAATCGGCGCAGGCATCCAAATAATAAATTTTTTTTTGGTATTGTTTGAGTCATTTTTTCCATTATTTGTGTCATTTTTTCTTTTTTGTTTATTTGCATTGGTTTTACTTTCTCTCCGCCGATCATGCTCATTTTTTTGCTTTGATTGCTGTCAGTGTCACTTACAATTTAGTCAAATATTAGCTCTTAATATTGAACCGTTTTGCTGTAAAAAATAAAAATAAAAATTTCGAAAATAATTTATATCTTTTGATCAGGTTAACCGATTTTAATAAAATTTTAATATGTTATAGATATCATCAAAACACATTTGTGGAAAGTTTCTAATTCCTCCAGGGGTTGGGGGGCGTCTGTTCTGATCCTTCGGGGCCGGGCGGAGGCCTCCCAATACGGGTTTTGCGAACCCGGAGTACCCGAGCACATCAGTACCGTAATCCCAGTCTTCGGACTGGGACCGGGGAGTCCTTCGGGACTCGCGAGGTAGGCGACCTCTATAATAAGTTTGCCCGGCTCGGACGTGGCCGTGAGGGAGCAGCCGTAGGCTCCCAACCGTCCTTCCAAGGGTCGGGGGCGGCCTAAGGGGGTCTTTAGAAATTCCTGGTAGGCTTCGATGCGGGTCTGGCGAACCCGGGGTACCGGAGCTCGGGCAGGCTGGGCTCGTTAGGTCGAAAGACCAACCAGCCTAGGAGAAGGAAAACTCCGATAAAAAATCATTCTTAACAATTATGGAATGATGTCTAAGAAGAGAATGAAGCTACCGCTCCAGGGTGACCGGACACCCAGGGGCCGGCGAGGGGGGGGGGTAGCGTCCCAGCTCCCCCCTCGTCGTCATCGGACGATGGGCGACCCGTCGAGTCCGGCGCGGGCTCGACGGGCGAATGGGCTATCGCAGCCTTTGGGAGTGAAGGAGATGACAGGGGAGGGCCATGGATGGCCTCACCCTTTGAGGATGTTAGGGACAGGGAGGACTGCGGAAGCAGAATGGAGAGACGAGGTTTTGAAAAGATGGATAAGAGATTTGTAGAAGGGGGAGAAGGTTATGAGAAAGGGTAATATAGAATCGATGTTGGAGGTTTTCAACATCGATTTGAATGAAGAGGAGGCAAGCGTTCAAGTCATCATAGAGATGATGACGTTAGGGGCGATGGTAATGAAGAAGGAGATAGAAAGGTTACAGGAAAATTTAAAAATGTGTACTGAAAAGAAGGAAATAGAATGGTTGAAGGGGAATCTCTTTAAGGGAAAGGTAAAGGCGTTAAAGGAGATGTTAGAAGGAGCCACCTCTTCAAGGAAGGCGGAGACACGTGATGCGTGCACCCAGATCAGGGTGCACGCACGCCTTAAGGGGAAAGTTTTGGAAGCCTCCGTGGGGGAGTTCGAAAAGAGCTCCTCCATGGAGGTGGACGAAGCCCCACGGGTGGTGGAGAAGCGGGATGCGGCCATTTCGGCTGCTCCCCGTGTAGAGAACAGGGGGACAGATGCCCCGGGCAGGGGGGCATTTGGGGATCGGGGGCTCGACGCGGGAGTTGGTTCTCGCGTCGATGCCCTCAACCGCAAGGTGGACGCCTTGGTGACGGAGGTGCGTTCCTTCGCCAGGCGTAAGGAGGAGGCTCCCCCCGTCGGACGGACCGACGGGGGGGAGGTCTCTTGCAGGAGCAGGACCCTTGGGGTCCCCCCTCCTCTGCCGAAGAAGGCGGAAATAGGGGGGACTGTGGGTTTGGGGAGCCGAAAGCGTCTTCTCCACCTCCGTTGAGAAGAAGAGAAGAGCAAAGGCTGGGGGCCGCTCCCGCCCAAAACGGCGGCGGTTTCTATAACCGTCCCTGAGGGTGGGGCGGTCTCCTATGCCGACGTTCTGAGGACCGCGAGGGAGAGGGTCTCTCTCGCGGATCTCGGGATGGAGAAGGTTAACTGTCGCCGGGCCGTCACCGGGGGTCTCATAGACGGTCCCGGGGAGAAGGCGGATCGTTTGGCGCGTCGGGTTGCCGACGCGCTGAAGGGATCTGGGGTGCGGGTCGCCAGGCCTGTCAAGTGTGCAGAAATGCGCGTGACGGGCCTGGACGACTCTGTATCACAAGAGGAGGTGGCCTCCGCGATTGCCACGGCGGATGGCTGCACGGTGGGAGACGTAAGGATCGGAGAGATCTTTCGTCCCCCAGGGGGGTTCGGCCTGGGTGAGGTTGCCGGTTGGCGCTTCACTTCAGGCCATTAAGAGGGGGATACGGGTGGGCTGGAGCGGGGCTCGATTGACCTTGCTTCACACCCGCCCCCTGAGGTGTTATTGGTGCCTGGAGGTAGGTCACGTTCGGGCCCGATGCGCTTCCACGGTGGACCGCAGCGAACGGTGTTACCGCTGCGGGGTTGGCGGCCACCGTGCCGGCCGTTGCACGGCGGCGGACCTGAAATGTCCGTTGTGTGCGGACCTGGGGTTGCCGGCCGGGCACCGGCTGGGGGGGGCTGGGTGTCTTGGCCCGTCGGCTACGGGCGGGAGAGGAGGGCGTGACCCAGGAGGCGGGTCTGTCCTTCCTGCTTCTGGCCCAGTGGGGGGAGGAGGGGTGGAATGGCCTGGGAGCCTTCGGCCCCCGGGTCATCCCTTTCCCCCAGTTGACAGTAGGAGATTGCGGCCGGGGGATCTCTTTAGGGGATTCTCCCCGATGTCCTCCCTCCTGGGCTGCGCGGTGGGTTGAGGCTGCCGTGGGGCTGCGGCTTCCTTCCTTCTCCCGTAACTGCGCGGGGTCCGTCTGCCGGGGTGGGGGTCCGTTTCGGCGGAGATTCCGCGCATGAGGGTAACGGGATGCTCCGGAATTGGCCCCTGCGCCTCCGGTTCCTTGGCCCGTGGGGGGGGGGGGAATGGTTGGGAGGTTCTTGGCCTTTCCCGTGCCCTGTCCCTCTGCGGGAGCTGGAGTCGGGGGTTGCGGGGATTTGGCCCTGGAGCTGCCCGTCGGGGTCTATTTCAGTCGACAGTAGGGTGGCGTGGGGAGGGGGGAGCTCGGGCGGGGTCCCTACGGGGTCCCCGCCACAAGTGCTCCCCTCACGCCGTGGTTGGGGGGTGGGGTGGGATCTGGGGTTAGCCCCCCTGGGTCTCGGTTCCGCCATCCTGCTTTAGGAAGGCGCGAGGGGGGGGAGGAGATTAGCTCCTTCCCCGCTCGTACCGGGGGCGGGCGAGCGGTCGGGGGTCGCCGCTTGCCCGTTGCGAAAGCAACCCGAAAGGGGGGCAACGGATGTGGGTAGTGACACTCATCCGTCGCAAATTAGGGTATCGGTGCGCCATATATGGCGTGGCGTGGGGGAGCTCACAGATGAATCATTGCATTTTCCGGAGCCCCTCCTCATAGCGCAGTGTTAGTGTCACTCATGGGAGTTTTACTCGGCAGGTCACGTCGCGCGAGCGGCGTGGAATCCGACACTCCCTTGTCCCACCCCGGGGGCGGGGGGTCTTCCTTCTTCGGAGGGCAACTGGGTAAAGCCCGGAGGGGGGGCGCTCCCCGATCAGGGCGCTTGCGCCCTCTGACTGGTTGTCCCTATAACCCCTCTGAGGCGATCCCAGTTGTTGAAGATTTCTCCCATGTAAAAAAAAAAGTTTCTAATGGCAGAAACATTGATAAAAAAAATAAATAAATGTTCTTGATTTTTTTAGTTCCAATATCTTTCTTGTACAATTACGAAAAGATTTTTCTAGAATCTTGGAGTAGTTTTCTATCGGACATAATTTTTGGGAAGCAATAAAATGAGTAAGCGGTACTTTTAAAAAATAAAGTATTTTTTTTTATTTTTTAAAAGTATTATATGTTTTTGGTGCAATCGCCATATATTTTATGTAGAATTTTGGGGTAGTATTCTACAACAATTTTTTCGAACCAATAAAATAGGTAGGCGGAAGTTTAAAAAAATAAAATATTGTTTTTTATTTTTTTAATTTATGATATGCTTTTTGTACCATTGCCATATTTTTTTGTAAACTTTTGAGGCGGTATTTTACAACAAATAATTTTTTCGAACCAATAAAATAGGTAGAAGGTACTTTAAAAAACAAAATATATATTTTTTAAATTATCATAGTTTTTTTATACTATCGCCATATTTTTGTTTAGAATCGTGGAATGGAATCTTACAACAAGTAATTTTCCGGAATTAATTAAATAAATAGGTGCAGATACTAAAAAAAATAATAAAATAAAACAAATTGAAATAATTATAAAAGGATAAACTATAATCGTATTAAATCAAGTGTTTATTAATAAAGTATATATACACATAATTAACGAAGCGTTTTGCTTCAAGGACACCATTTGAAAAACTATACTTGGATTATTACTATTGTTGGGTATGTATTAAGTTTGAGTGCGCGCGTATCGAAGCATGATCGAGCGACGTAATCGAGCGATGTGATCGAGTTTCGATAGATATCGTATGTTCAGAGGGCGCATATGTAACGAGCGAGTGCAAGCTGCGGCGTGCGCACAGTCTGTATCAATTCGTCATTCAGTACGAACACGTATTAGTTTGTCAGTCATTATTCACACGAAATAAAGTTTTGATTTAAAGCAAACGAATCCAGAGCAAGTTTCATTAGGAACATTGGTCCATACGAAGCCGGATCAACAGAGGAAAACGTCAACGGTTGAGAATACAGTCCACACACGCATTCACATACAATTCACGAGACAAGGCGTAACGCAAGCAACATGGACGTTTTACGCAGGCAACGAGGAACAGCGAAAGGCAAATTAACGAGGTTAGAACGAAAGGTCGAGGACGAGCAACGACCTGATATGCAAGTTTCCAGAGAACAAGTCGATGTTTACACATTGAGGTTAGAAGAGATACGCGGTGAATTCGACGACGTGCAACGACAGATAATCGCCATGCTAGTTGACGAAACACCCAATGTCGATGAAACGGAAGAAGAAGAATTCGAGGACCGGTATCTAAAATTGAGAATTCAATTGAAGCAAATGGTAAGAAATTTGCCAATACCGCCAGCTGAAGCACGTGCGCCACAGAGCGACGACGCGCTGATGCGCGTATTGCAGCAACAAGCCGATATCATACAGCAGCTAGGAAACAGAGGCGCGAGCGGCGCACAAGCGTCGACGGTCAACGACGACACCATCACGCGTCTAGTTACACAGCAGACCGAATTGCTACGCCGATTCACAGACGGAGGTGGCGCAGTCAACAACGGCGAGTCAAAGGTTAGGTTACCCGTTGTCAAGCTTCCTACATTCGATGGTCGTACAGAAGAGTGGAAACGCTTCTCGGAAACGTTTCAATCATTAATACACAATAACGCGAGTATTCCTAACGTGCAAAAGTTTCAATATTTAATTACATCGCTCAAGGATGCTGCCGCAAAAATTATCGAGTCGATCGAGTTAACCAACGAGAATTACACGGTAGCATGGAACTTGTTGACAAAGCGTTACGACGATCCAAGAGCCATAAAGAAGAAACACATTCAGTGTTTGTTCAACATGCCACGGGTAGAAAAGGAATCCTCAAGTGCGATACGCGAGCTAGTCGATTATACGTTGAAGCATTTGAGAATCTTGAAATCTATGGATCTACCGACAGATTCATGGCACGAGCTTATTATTCACATGATGGAGGCAAAGCTAGACACAGTGACACTTCGCGCATGGGAGCAGAGTGGAAATACAGCCATCGGAACACTGGATAATCTGACTGATTTTCTACAAACAAGATGTCAAATACTTGAACGCATCGAGGCGAGATCTAAGCAAAAGGACGGCACGAAAGGGAACGAGTCCGATAAGCAGCATTCGAAGCCTCGTAATCAAGCAAAGTCAACGCAAGGCGATAAACCAGCGTCGTTGGCAACTTCAACGAATACGGGTAAATGTTACTTGTGTCAAGGAGGGCATTTCCTGTATCATTGCGATAAATTCCTTGCAATGTCTGTCGACGAAAGGCATAAGGAGGTGCAACGAATGAAATTGTGCATCAACTGCCTTCGGAATGACCACTTCGTCAAAACGTGCCGAATGGGAGCCTGCAGAGAGTGCTCAGGGCGACACAACACTCTGTTACATCGTCCAACATCCAGCAAAGAAACTACGAAGGAAGGACGTGCCGATGAGAATACCAGCTCTGAGTCAAGCAACGTTTCAGCCAATAGTGTGGCAGTTCATCACGCAGCGAATCGTTCCAAGAGGCAATACGTTCTCGTGGCCACAGCGATGGTTGATGCGGTTTGTCCGAATCGGCCCAACACAACAATTCGTATCCTTTTAGATAGTGCAAGTGAAGTCAATTTTGTCACGCAATCAGCATGCAATAAATTAGGCGTGAAACGTAATCGAATCTCGGAAACAGTCACATGCTTGAATGAAATGAAAAGCTCAATATGTCAAAATTGCAATATAGTTATTCAGTCAAGACATTCGAATTATCGAGTAAATGTTCACTGTCTCGTAGTACCTACAATTACAAAGAGTTTGCCATCTGCGGAAATAGATAGAAACGCGGTAAAAATTCCGTCTAACGTTAAACTAGCGGACATCGAATTCCATAAACCAAGTTCGATTGACATGTTAGTGGGCGCGGAATTCTTTTTTGATTTATTGGAAACCGAGAAAATCGAGTTAGGAGAAAATCGTCCAGTTTTATTAAATACAAAGCTTGGGTGGGTAATCGCAGGTTCAATCCCACTCGCAAATGCGACTAGTTTGATTTGTGGTAACGACACGATAGCGACATTGAATTGTTCATTAGAGCACTGCGATACGTTAAACAAAAACTTGGAAAGGTTCTGGGAAATCGAAACCGTCCAATCGGAAACAAAGCGAGCGTTGACGACGGAGGAGCAACAATGCGAGGAGTTTTTTGATCGAACGACAACTCGGGATGATAGCGGCCGATTTGTGGTGCGACTACCATTTCGCGAGGATCCGAGTCAACTAGGTAGTTCACGAGATATTGCGATTAGGCGATTGATGCAATTGGAGCGTCGTTTCAAAAGAGACAAATTGTTGCAAGAGCGATACATAAGTTTTATGCGTGAATATCAGAAGTTAAATCATATGTCTCCCGTGGATGACATTTCACAAGATGCTCAAGGAATCATAGTTTATTTACCACATCACTGTGTGCTTAAAGAATCGAGTAGCAGCACGAAACTTCGTACAGTATTCGACGCGTCAAGTAAAACCGATTCTGGAGTATCATTAAACGATATACTTCACGTAGGGCCTACATTGCAGAGTAGTTTGATCGAGATAATCATACGTTTTCGATGCCACAACGTTGCGTTAACCGGTGACTTGCGCAAAATGTATCGACAGATAATAGTGCATCCAGCGGATCGCAATTACCAACGCATAGTGTGGAGAGAATCTCCTGACGGGCCTATACTAGAATTTTGGTTAAATACCGTTACTTACGGAGAAGCGAGTTCGGCGTATTTAGCTATTAAATGTACTCGTCGAATCGCGGAACGGGCTGAAAACAAGTATATCATGGCCGCACTAGCTATACTAGAAGAAATGTATGTAGACAATATTATGAGCGGGGCTGATAATGTCCAAGATGTTATCGAACTGCAGCGACAACTCACGTCATTATTTAAAACAGGTGGATTTGAAATACACCAGTGGTGTTCGAATCGTCCGGAATGTCTGGCTCATGTACCACAAGAACAAAAGGAAGATATTTCAACGCGCAGCATCGATGATACCGACACCATCAAGACGCTCGGTCTTGAGTGGAACCCAAACACCGACATGTTCCAATTTTTCGTGAGGCGAACGGAGTCCGCTACCACGAAACGGCAAGTATTATCGGCAATAAGCAAGTTTTTTGATCCGCTTGGATTGATTGGTCCGATACTGACTACAGCCAAACTATTGATGCAAGAGACATGGCGAATCGATCGTAAGTGGGACGAGCCACTTCCTTTGACGTTCGTCGAGAAATGGGAGCGATTTCGACAAGAGTTGGATTTAATAGAAGTAATCATCCCAAGAAGAGTTATTTCATGCGATAAACCTACACGGATATGTCTCCAAGGATTCTGCGATGCTTCTGCGGTAGCGTACGGAGCGTGCTTGTACATACAAGTCGAAGACGAAAAGGGAGCACTTACATCAAGATTGTTGTGTTCCAAGTCACGAGTCGCACCTGTCAAATCAATGTCAATACCTCGATTAGAATTATGCAGCGCAGTTTTATTGGCACATTTAATTGCATACGTTCTGAAGAGCATACGAGTACGAATAGACGGTCTGCAAGCATGGACAGATTCAAAGGTTGCGCTCTATTGGATTTGTGGTGACATAGCTCGGTGGAAGGTATTCGTCGCAAATCGAGTATCCGAGATTATCCAAATATTACCAGCGGAGCATTGGAATCATATCAAGGGGAAAGAAAATCCTGCTGACTTGATTTCTCGTGGCATAAGTCCACTTCATCTAAAAAATTCCGAGTTATGGTGGTCAGGGCCTCAATGGTTGCAACAAAAATGTCCAGTATCATACAGCGAATCAAAGTTTGAACCTTCAAAGGAAAGTCTCGAAATAATCAAGGCAGAAGAGCGCAAACCCATTCCAATCTGCAATCTTGTTAGCGAAGGACATCAAACTGTTCAAGAAATCATCGATAAATTCTCATCGCTTACGAAGATCGAACGAGTACTAGCTTACAGCTTGAGATTTATCTCAAATCTCTCTAAGAAGTCGAATGATCGAATCATCGGCAGAATATCTGTAACGGAACTACAAGAAGCTCATCGACGTCTTGTCAAGCATATTCAAGCTACACAGTTCACAGAAGAAATTTCGGTTTTACAAACTGGCCGTAATTTAAAGACATCTAGCAGACTTATACAGTTGCATCCCTTTCTTGATGAACACAGCTTGCTCAGGGTGGGCGGTCGGTTACATCACGCGCCATTGTCATTCGAGCGAAAACATCCCATCGTGTTACCGTCAGGAAGTCGATTCACAAAATTATTATTTGAACGAGAGCATCGACGTCTATTACACGCGAGTCAATTATTGCTGCTGTCATCAATTAGGGAACGATATTGGCCTCTCAACGGTCGAGACTTGGCACGACAAGTTTGTCGTACCTGCGTTTGGTGCGCTAGAAACAAACCGCAAGATTTATCTCAAGTCATGGGATCGCTGCCAAGCGATAGAGTTCATCCCAACAGAGCCTTTACAATTACAGGTGTTGATTTCGCGGGCCCTATAACGACGTTGGTCAACAAGGGACGCGGACGCAAGACTAACAAATCATATATCGCTTTATTTGTTTGTTTTTCGACTAGAGCCATTCACTTGGAAGCGACGAGCGAGTTGACAACCGCCGCATTCATCGCCACACTACGTCGATTTATAGGTCGACGAGGAAGGCCACGCACATTATATAGCGACAATGGAACAAATTTTGTCGGCGCTAATCGCGAATTGCAAGAAGTCTATCAGTTTGTACGAGCAGAAGTAGAAGCTAACATCGGTGACATGTTTGTGAATGAAAACATCGAGTGGAAGTTCATTCCTCCCAATTCCCCACACATGGGAGGATTGTGGGAAGCAGGAGTGAAATCCTGCAAGTATCATCTCAGACGAGTTATGGGCAATGCACTTTTCACATTCGAAGAATTGGCAACAGCACTTGTTCAGATAGAAGCTTGTTTAAACTCAAGACCTATATCACCAATGTCGACAGATCCAACGGATCTACAACCCCTCACACCCGCACACTTCTTAGTTGGAGAATCGTTAACGAGCCTCCCTGATGTCGATGTAACTCAGGCCTCGATAAATCGCTTAGATCGTTGGCAAATGATTCAACGTGTATGTCAAGATTTCTGGAAACGGTGGGCGGCTGAATACCTCAACAATCTGCAAGGCCGCAGTAAATGGCAGACTGCACAGGAAGATTTGAAGATCAACGATTTAGTCATCGTAAGAGAAGAGAATCTCCCGCCTCTCAAGTGGAGATTGGGTCGAATTATAGAGGTACATCCGGGCAATGATGGCCGTGTGCGTGTCGCTACAGTTCGAACCGCCGGGGGTAATGTCAAACGATCTATTGTAAAACTCTGTAAACTGCCTATTCCGTCAAATTGTGATAAGTAAATTATCTGCGTTAATTTGGTGGGCGGTATGTTGGGTATGTATTAAGTTTGAGTGCGCGCGTATCGAAGCATGATCGAGCGACATAATCGAGCGATGTGATCGAGTTTCGATAGATATCGTATGTTCAGAGGGCGCATATGTAACGAGCGAGTGCAAGCTGCGGCGTGCGCACAGTCTGTATCAATTCGTCATTCAGTACGAACACGTATTAGTTTGTCAGTCATTATTCACACGAAATAAAGTTTTGATTTAAAGCAAACGAATCCAGAGCAAGTTTCATTAGGAACAACTATCCTCAAATGCAATAATACATTGGTATAAAAATATATGCGCAGATGTTATGTCGCAACATACAATTAATTTTTTGGCTATAGGGGAGACCGGGGCTAAACCGCCAGTTTTTTTTCGGTGCCGATTTTTAACAACAAAATAAATAATTTTAGTTAAATGTGGTATACCACTGTAAAGAGTGAATCTTTAGCTACAAAATTTATATAGGAAATTTTTATCTATGTTGCTTTGTTTAACCGGTATAGAGCAAAAACGACAACGGTGGAAAAATTGAAATCTCAAAAATGCCGGGGTTGAACCGCCACCCCCCCCTCCCCCCTCCCATCAGTTTCAGGTTTGATCGCCCATCAAATATTAGATATCTACACTGGATTCGTGTTCAGCATGCATTACTCTTTATAATAAGCATGCATTTATAATCACGTACCTCGAGATTTGGAGAGCAAATATTATTGCAGATATTACAAAATTTCGCAGAAAATTTCACTTTTCACCACGAAAACACGTTTGCCTCCGTAAAAATCATAACACGGCAGGTAACCTGCCAAAACTCCGTTGGTCACATGGGTACCATAAGCAGCGTTTACAATGTTAATAGCGAGTTCGCACAATACACAGGTTCCGAGATATTTGATTTGGCGGTTCAACCCCGTTGGCGGTTTAGCCCCGGTCTCCCCTACTATCTGTGGCATCAACTGTCACATAGCTATCTAAAGAGTGTCCTAATTTGTACATTTCTAATTGTTCCTTTAACCAGTGCAATAAAAAGGATCCATTCCTATTGCATGTATTGAACCAACCTGCTCTTCATATTTAGCAACAAGTTAATAACTGGATTCGTACTTTCTAAGCCAAGGCGTATGTCTACTTCTTGTTGCGTCGCTTTGCGTAGAACGTGTACATATGGTATAGTTGCCGTTATTTTATCACCAAATTTCATTAGCAATTTTGCTTGTTTAGCTCACCAAACCGATGCAGGTTTATTAGCATTGACGACGTAAGCAGCAACTTTCTGATGTAAATATCTCGCCAGAGATCTTTTTCGTTTGTGGGTAACTTTTGTATCAAAGTCTGTTACCAAAAATTCAGGGTGGAGTTCCGAAAACGGCGCACCTCCGATTTCGATGAAACTTTGTGAAAAACTTCGTTTTGGATTAAAATGAAAACCCTTAAAAGGAATTTTGGCGACTCCTATGATAAAACTATTTTTTAAAATAAAATGATAAAAAATATAGGAAGATCTTCCCACGCATACACTTTTCATACAAACCGAGGTTCACTCCCCCTGGTTGCGGGAAAGGGGCGGTAGCCCCTTTTATCTTAAAAAATGACTTTATCATAGGAGTCGCCAAAATTCCTTTTAAGGGTTTTCATTTTAATCCAAAACGAAACTTTTCACAAAGTTTAATCAAAATCGGAGGTGCGCCGTTTTCGGAACTTTATCCAAAATTCAAAAACACAATCCCTATGTACAACAGGTTTCGAGAACAATTTACCATCTATTACAGCACCGCGCTCGTTACAATGTTCTTTAATGTAGGTACACATAGCATTGTGTAGATAAACGTTTATGAACTCTATCACTTTTAAACGTCATAACACACGGAATATTAGTTTGAGAATAAATTTTTTTGCTATAATATGTGACCATACACGTCTTTTTAACGTCACGTATTGTTTATCGCTGTAAACAAGGTATTCAGGTTTCCTTGCTTCCCATTTTTCAGTGGAACGGTAAATATTTACCCTTACAAACCCTCCTTCAATGACTTTCTCTTTCACATATGTTGTAGAGAGCACTCTCTTGAGTGACCTTCAGAAGGTTTTAGCCGTTATTTATTAAAAAGTTATGAACAAATATAATTGAGAAATATAACAGTTTGTGTCAATACTAAGGGAAGTAATTTGCTAATATGTGTGTATAGACAGTACACATGTAGGCGGGGGAGGGGCGGCAACCCCTCCTTCGTAGGCAGGGGTGGGTGGGTATGGACCTCGAATTGCGTGGAAAACCCGAACCGTACAATAATAGATTTTATTTTGCTCTATAAGCAGGAGTGGGGCGGGGTGGGGTAGACCTTGCTTTGCGAGATGGTTCTTTGTTCTTTGGACAGATTGGATGGTTCTCTGGACATTGTACTTTCCATGCAAAGCGAGATCCACCCCATCCCACCTCACCCCTGCTTATAAGGCAAAACAAGGTCTATCATTGTACGGTTGGGGTTTTGAACTTTTTAGGCAAACCAAACTTTACCTCTACCCACCCTTGCTTATATGTGTACTGTTTATACATATATCAGCAAATTACTTTCTTTAACACTGACACAAATTTGTATATTTGTCAATTTTTTTTGTTTACAACTTTTAAATAAACAATGACCAACGATTAAGTTATAAGGAAAAGTTACTGAGGGTCATGTCATTGACAACATATGTCAAGATCAAGATCATTGAAGGTGTCTTCTCTTATCTCCATTTTTATCTTTTTTTATGCTAACTATTCTCTGCTTTAACAAAAAGACTTTTCAATATATTACGATTCATTGGTTTAAATGACTTTTCTTCATTCATACATGTACTATTTCTACATACATACCAGTCGTTTATGCCTTTTATAATATTTAAAATAACTGCTATATTTTTCCAACTTTTTTATTAATAATTTTTTAATAAAAACCGAGTCAAGGCTAAAACCTTCTCAAGAGGGTGTCCTCTGTAATATATGTGAAGGAGAAGGTCCTTGAGGGGTGTTGGGGATTCCAGCGATTTATTATTGTTAAAGTATCTTTCCGTTACATGTATTGTTATTGGAACCCATTTTTGTTTATCACGCAAAATAAACGTATTTGTCACAATAATATACATAAGTTAGGAAACGCCGAGAGGCCCGGAACCAATTGACACGCGTTTGAATTCGACAAGCGCCAATTAGAGCGTTTTCCAGCGTTAATCCCCGCCAGAAAATCGTTTCCGAAAAGACTCCGTCACAGTCGTCCGGATACCTCGCAAATGTACACATCGGTAATTACCAGCGATTCGAGCGAAGTTAAGTCCGCGCTTTAACGGTTCAATTTCTGCGCTAGGCTGTTCCGTTCTCTCGCGCTGGGCGCGCAACTCTACGCGAACGTCTTTTCGGTTTCTCGCGCCGTGCGTGCAATTCCAATCAAACCGAGAAAATCGGTGCAATTCGCAACCGAAGCGTTAAATAGAGAGACTTTCTTCTCGCTATCCGTTGGAAGGACAACTGCTAGGCCGGTGGTGCCTTCGCTCCGAGTGTCTCGGCGTTTCAAACCTCAATTCCGGACAATTAACAGAATAAAGCTTGTTAAATTATCAACACTGTACTTTTCATTTCTGCGGTATAAATTCGAAAAGACAGTCTGTAAGAGACAGGAAAAAATAACGGAACTACGGGCCTCGAACTCGGGATCCTTCGTTCACACGCCTAGCACTTAGGCTACTACCCTACGACCGCTCCTCTACGCTACTTTCCTCGATCTCCTACCAATGCCGGCCGCAGCCTTAAATTTCCTACAAGTTTTTGTCCGTCGCCTTTGTCGCCTTTGTTCTTCGGTCGTGCTCGTCAACACTAACGGTCACCGGATTTGAAGTGCGACCTCCGTGTGAAAAACAAAGCGGAGCCGCACATGATATCTCGCATCTTCTCTGGACGGGTCCAGCGGTTCGTTCGGCGGCAACTCAGTGCGCGCCCGAACAAGGGGTGTTCATAAGGGTAAATATTTACCGTATTTTTTAAATATAATGCAATTAATTAATTAACTTTGTATCAGTAAAAAATTAGAATGTAAACTCAGTAGATTATGTTATTATCAACATACCGAAAGTCTTCGCTCGTTGGCACTGTGTATATCCTCATCTTCGTGATGTATAATAAATTTGCTATTGTCCCATTCGTCTTGTATCTAATTAAAGTTTCAAATTCTTTATTTTGATTATAATACATAACTATTTAATAACTATTCTTTGTTACATGGTAACAAAAAAATCTTGTGTTAATTTGTAATACAATAAAGTCAAATCTTTGGCAGTATAAATTTAAAAAAATAATACCTGTTTAAAAGCCACATTTATAAGTTGCATCTCTTCCTGTGAGAGAAGATTTATCTTGCAAAGAGCACGCGCATAAGCTACGCTTCCCTGAAAATAATTACAGATAAACTTTATTAGCATCATTTATGAGATAATATCCTGTTCAGATAAATTCCTGATTTATCTACATTTCTATTTATTATAAAATGTCAATTATATATTTTTATTGTCAGCATTATGATAAGGATAATAAAGAATAATATTTTATGTGTGAGGAATATATAGATAGATAATGAATACTTTATTACCCACAAAGGGTTTCAAAGGGCGTTTTATAGGGACGTACCCAACCCTGTACATTTTCACAACATCTTTTCCAACATACACATTGGCGTTTTGAAGGGACGTACCCAACCCTGTACAAAATTTTCTCTACCTATCCCGATCTGGCCCTTGGTCTTATACATCGTCGCTTCTTCCCTCCCCTTCATTCTTGTCCTTTTCCTTTCCGTCGCTGCATCCTTTCCTTCCCCCAGCTCCTTATCTCTTCTTTCCGTCTTCTGGCGACTTTAACGCTGGACTCTCTTCGACTTCCTTCCCTCCGTTCCTTCTGGCTCCATTCTTTCCTTCCTCACTTCTCTCTCTCAAGGTTTAGACTCTTTCTCATTTTCTTCCTGTTTTCCTCTTTCCCTTCATCCTTTATACATGTACGTTCCCTCCCTCCCCTCCTTGTTCCTTATCCTTTCCCTTTCCGTTGCTACACCCTTTCCTTCCCCTACTTTGTTATCTCTTTCCCTTTCCCCTGAAGACTTCAATGCCAGAACCTTCTCCCAGTTATCCTTCTTTCTTCCTTCCTTCTTGCTGCTCCTTTCTCCTTTTCTCTGCACCTGCCTCTCTCCTGTCCTTCATAAGAGCTCCTTCTCTCTCTATTTTTCCCTTCCTCTATGCTTGTCACTTCCTCCCACCAGTCTCTTTTCTACTCTTTTTCGCTCCATCTTCCGCTGCTGCTCTCTTCTCCCTCCTCCTTCAATCTCTCCTTCATCGTCATTCCTCTTCTGTACTTCTCTATCTTCTTTTTCTTCTTCTTCCATACTTGTCTCTGTGTGAGAAATATATAAATAACACACAAATAAACTCTTACAAAAAACTTCTAAAAAAAGATAAAAGACGTCAAGTAAAAATATATTGCAAAATGATAAAAATAACCAAAACAGTAATTAAAAAATTTAATTAAACAAAGAATTAAAAATGAAAAGATTCTAACATCTGCTAACAATTAACTAGTATTAATTAATAGAGAAAGAAAACAGAAAAAGATAGAGTATATCTGCAGTATAAAGATAGAATATACCAGTGTAAAGAGGAGAGACATCAGCACTGACATTATACAGGATGTTTCAAGAGATTTTTTATAAACTAAAGAAGAATGTTTACAAGATTCATAATTGAAGTAAAAATGTCCTATAAAACATAGGTCCAATTCGGAACGATTATCCATTTACAATAATATTACAATTTTTTGGAACATTTCTTTTTATTAACCCTTTCAGTGCGGAGCGACCGGGACGCAAACAGCCCTCTAGTGGCCGAAGCGTCGATCTGCTGATATACGCGATTCGGCCGAGAAAGCTAGGCACTTGACGTTCAACGCGCCTTCAATTATTATAATGAAACTCAATAACAAAAACATTTAAAAAATGTATCAACAGAAACATTTTAAGTTAACATTTTAAGTTGCTCGGCAGTGAGCAGCATGTAGACAGTGACTATAACCGTAGCGAGCAGTATAATGGACAGCGACTATAGTCACTCTCCGTATCAAAAGGGTTAAGATAGAAAATATGAAAGAAAACATAAAAAATCACATAAACTGTTCAAATTGACGTCTTTCGGCATTAATACACAGCATTAATGCAGTGCATCTAAAATGGATTGAATAGTTCATCTCCGTTTCCAATTCAAAATAATTATACATCAACAAACGTTGTTCATCTTGCTGGCCACTAAAATCTTACTTTTAAATTTTTATCTGTGAGGCTATATGAAAAGTTTAGTACACACAAAAAAGATTAATACTGATCGAGTTGAATTAATACAGCGTCCCAGCAAACATTTTGGTTACGCCGTAAATCTTTCGTCATTTGTTGGGACAGATTTGATCAGTGTTTGATGTAAATCTGTCGACATGTTTAGCGACAGACCTGCTCTTTGTATGACGTAAATCTTTCGTCATTACAATGCTCTATCAAATACTTTTATCTTGTCAACATATTGCTAACAAGTAGGGGAGAGTTGGATATTACAGAGCCCCTAAGAATTGAAAGCGTATATCTAAGCTTAGAAATGTTTCAAAAAAAACAAAATGTGCAGTTTTAAATAGGTATTTATTTGGCTATCCATATATAATAGTAATAATCTTCAAAGTTAACACAAACTAAAATATTAACAATTTTCCAAAAAATGAAAAAACGCGGTATTACCGAACTTGTCTGATAATATCGTGCCTATAAAAATTACTCTGGCCTTCAGCCAGTGACATGAAGTAGAACACAATAACAAAATGTTTTTAAAATAAGTAAATGTGTTAACAAATAACGATCATTATAAATTCAAATCAAAATTTAAGCAACGATCTTTTCTGTAAACATCTTACATTGTAAACTAAACAGTTTTGGTAACTCTTAACACACAATTATCGTTATACCTATTGTCTGTGAATTACAAAAACAACTTTAAAATCTTATCAGTCTCCAAAATTCAATCAGTCTCAAAATTTCAACTTTGGGCGCAAAATTATCAAACTCAATCATTTCACTTTACAACCTTAAATATATAGGAAAGAAACGCGTGTTTTTAAAATAAACTTTGCAACCTAATTTATAGTGTTTTAGCCTGTCAAATG
>JASTWK010001779.1:0-24959 GCA_030770225.1 Temnothorax unifasciatus | reverse complement strand
TTTAATTTAACGTCATTTTCTTAATAAGCACCAAAATTCTGCGAGCTTTTAGTAGAATATCTAATTATAAAAATAATTATACTATTATAGTTTTTATACATATATGCTTTTAAAATTATACTAATTCCAAAAGTAAAATTATTGACTGTATTAATAATAATATAAATAAAATAGGAATTTATTTTGTTGATTTATTTATCGAGAAAATAGTATTTATTTAATTTTACAAATTCTTTATTTATTATATTTTTATATTACAATATCGTGTAGAGTTTTGACTTAATTATTATATGATAAAACATGTGAACGTCAAAATTGATAAACAACACCATGAACCATGATATGACTTTTAATTATGACAGACTTCTATATGAAGACATATGTTTGCATTCTGTGGCATTTATCGTCTGAAAGTATTTCTTATTGTTAGTGGACTGTCTGAACTGTTTATAATATGAGTTCGCGCGTACTATCCCTAGTCATAACAGCATACCTCCTCACACGATATATGTTCCGTATTCGATAGCCTGCCTTATCACTTCACACATTTTTGTAATTTATGTAGATTTGGAAATGCATTGTAACATATCTTATTCGTAATTATATAACTTGCAATAAGAAGAAATAGACCGTAAAAAATTAGCGTAACAAGGATATTAAAATTAATCAAGAAAACTATTAAAAACTTTTGTTTCGGAAATATAAAGTAATATCTTTGAAGTTCAATTAACGTACCGGCATTTCTTTTCGAGATATAATTTTTCCGGTCTTTTAAGGATGAACTCCTGTGCTCGTTCATTGCCCTTCGTTGCCCTCAGTCAATCGTCTTAAGAAATCCGAAAGTTCACGAAGCGTGTAATGTAAGTCAATCATCTTGGAGATTATAGAAGCTGACCTACATGTGCGCAACCACTCCCAAATCACAGATTTGTTGCCAGTGCACTGCTAGATAGGAAATAATTAATCAATTGTATAACCAAGAGAAAGAGAGAGAAAAAGAGGAGAGAGAGAGAGAGAGAAGTAAAACATATATTATTATAAATTTGACTTTAATTTTAACAATTCATTCATAAAATTAGACTTCTCCGTTATTAGTTTTTGCAGTTTATTTAGATAACATTGATTGTTCACTATTCAACTATTTTGTTTTTATGCGTAGATAATGCAAGTTATAAATCTTTATACATTAAAATGTTTGTTTTAAATATAAAAAGATGTACACGTTTTAATTTGTAAAACACGTATTAAACGTTGCAAAGTAAATGATTTTTTGCGATTATTTTAATTAAGTATTCAATAAAATTTAGAAATAACAGTAACTTGACGTGAATTATTACCGAAAGAATGTTGAAGATGATCATTATTTTTTTTACGAACTATTTTTTGTGCTTTATATTTTTCCTTAAAAAAGGATCTATTTGGAGCTGTCGGAACTCTGTGATTAATACAGAACCTTATGGGATGACCGGCAATTTTCATCAGATGCGAAGTTTTCCCACCTTAAATCGTTTAAGATATAATACAAAAATAATAATTAAGGTAAATGTCCCTATGGCCGACACCTATAAGACCGACCCAACAAAAGAATGGCATTGTCAAGCGTGACGAAAATAAATTCGATAAAGAGTTTCATACTGGTGGATAGCTTCATCCATGCACTTTCCAAAAATCGTAGACTCAATCCATTCCGTCAAGTATTTTTCTAAGTAGAGAAGAATAAAGGCGCACTAGTGCGTGCCCCCTTTACCGACCAGCTGTTCCCAATTCCGACCAGGCATGCCCCCATCACCGACCACCTTTTTTCAGAGCATACGAGGCGGAGGTTTTAAACGAAAAATAAATATAAAAATGAACATAAATCAATGATAAACATAAAAAATACACATAAATCATGAAAATAAGTATTTTATTTTAATTTGATGATATCACACAATCAATATCAAAGAGATTGTCACTGACTTGAACGATAAAGAGAATTTATAGATGAATAAGTAATCATTAATACTATTATTATGATACTATTATTATTGTTGTAATTATTGCTCCCATTCATATTATTATAAATTTTTTTCTCATTTCTTTACCGCCAGTCACAAAAATCTATAGATATTTCTGCGTAATGTAATCTGCGTAGCAAGGAATAAATTATTGTCATGTACGCAGACATCGATCATAAACTCTACAGCATTTATGATCGAACAACAAAATTTGTATTTTTTACAGATATTTTAGTGTACGACAATATACTGATGTTTACGTGTACGGTACTGGGGACATGCAGGCGTTTTGCTGTGTCTAACCTCGACCATCGAATAAATAAAAAAAATGACAGTTTTTGACTAATTTTTTTTCCGAATATGGCAATCAAACTGTAACGAACCATTTAGCGCTCGAATTATTCCGTACAAAAGGATTTTGAACGAAATACGGACTATTTAGGCGACCGACAATTCTTAACCTCACTCTTAAGAATACGCGTGGATGGTGACGTGCGGTAAGAAATGCGAAAAAAATATATCTAATTATTGTATTTACTCTGCACGTTATAATCCTTTTGTACTGCACGAATTGCAGAATTTTTTCACTCCACTAATCAACGTGTTGATGAATCGGCAGCCTCGTAAATAACGTTTCACGTCAAAGTGGTCGGTAGAGGGAACATGGTCGGCCATAGGGACATTTACCTTAGTTAATAATACACCTAGCTCACGATATACAAATTTGTGTAGTCCTTTCTTTTGTAAAAAAAATTAGTGAGCAGAGAGATTTTAAATCAACGTCAATATTCTATTATTGCATTTACAAAAATATTTTTAATTTTTATATAAACAAATTATTAAACAGATATATAACGTATCACCTTTAATGTTATCTCGAAAATGTGATATTATGTCTGACATGCTGATTTCGATTTGATAAAGAGATATGTGGATAAAAATGTTTCATACAAAAAGGGCCCTGTGTTCCACCAAAGGCACTAGATAAATATATATTCACAGGGTGTATGTATGGAGTTTCATATATGAGGCTGTCGTACAAATATAATTCTCGGATCCCTTAACACTTCTGATGTTTGCCAGCTTTCGCGTTATCGCATACGCAACGTGAGGAAACTTTACAAGAGTAGTTTTTATATTTATTTTTCTTCTCGCTCCCGACGACAAGAGGACGACTTTGAACCATTTTTTGTCCGCTCCAACTCTTTCCTTGTCTAATTTAACGTAATGACATTTACATAGCATTGTACCAGCACAAAATACAACTTTTATCTTTATCGAGGTTATTATGCAAAATATGTTTTTATTATTTTGCAAATAAAAAATACTTTTATTAATTAACAAAATTTTATAATTATTGTTTAAATATATATCTGTTTTATATATTTTATTAATAATGCTAATTATTAAAAATTACAAGTATTTTAAAAGGATATATGAAATACAGAAGAAAAGAACAATATCCAGATGCACTATTTGTAAAAGTCTAGCTGTTGTTCTTTCCTTTAAAAATCGAGGACATTCTGACCGCGATCGATGTACTTTAATAGCAATTCCACGATGCGGCAAGGTCCAGCTTCCGCTCTGCGTGACGAAGCTCATTTCCGGGACAATTCCATGCCCTATTAGAGGGGAACCCCTAACGAATATTTTTTCTCCCTTCATCGACTACTTCAACTACTATTTCCTATAGGTTGTTTATGTAGTATTTCGAGAAAAAGAAAATTTAAATATCCGCAAACATTTATTTTAAAATCCAAATTTTCAAATATTACTGGCTTTTGTAGCAATTTTAATCCTAATTATGCCACTTAAATTTTTATTGTTTTATTATTAAAATTTTATGCTTCTGTAAAATTAATTATTTTTTACAATTGTTTTACAAAACATAATATACATAACATAATATTGTCGATGTAGCAAACATGATACACATTTGCCGATCAATTCCATTGTTGCTGCATCCCATCAAAATTTACAGTTACAATAATTTCATACTATCATTTTCCTCCGTGAGACACCCTCCGGGAGTGTCTCCCAGCTTCCTATATCATCAAAATTGGTTCCAGAAGGTGACAATTATTTTTCAAGCGATAACACACGGTTACGTCCATCTTCTCTGTTTCCTCTTTGGTTTCGGCAAACTGACGAATAACAGGTTCGCCTTGCAAGGTGAGATACATATCCCTTCTCGTTGTCTCTCTCGCCTCGTGCACGCATACACGCAAGTCGGCGGTGTGCAGGTGCACGATGGATGCATGCTGGTAAGAATCGCACACGTACACACGCAACACGAGGGAAGAGCCTCGCCTGTGGGAAAGTAATGCTACACCATGGGATCCACCGGGCTGGACCGCTGCTCTACCAAAGTCCCATAGTACGCATACTACGGTCCGTCATGCTCGTCGTGTACACGGCTAAAGTAACTGACCACCATGGTTCCGATTTCTCCTCTCGCATTTCCCCCTCCCCCCCGTCGTCGGTTCCGAGCGGTTCTCGAGTGGTCAATCGACTTCGTGGAATTTGCATACGAGCGAACGATATTGATGTCTTTATCGTCGGTCATTTAATTCCATAAATTAAAATTTGTTAAATATTTATATGTTACGATGAAGTCAGGCAAACTAAATCATGAAAACTCTGCTATAAGAATTATAATTATATGAATGCTTTAATGTTTTAATGCAATTTTATACATTTGATCATCTTGATGAGCAAGTGATGTAATGCAGTGAAATTGTATAGTATTATCGGCGAGTATCTAAACAGGTTCCATAGACTAAACTGATAAACTGCTATGCACTTGGCGATAATGATATGTAATTCATGTAACATCGTTACGTCATTTAAGTAGAAAATGATGAAAAATGTGATTGCAATGTCCCACCGAAACATCGTCACGGTGGTTGCATTTTCACATAACAATCCATCCTGTTTCAGTGTGAAACGCGATAATCACTCAACTATCCAATTTACCTGAAGGAATTATTAAACGTTGGAATTAAATCCAAAAAGAATTAAATGCTAAAAAAAGAATGGTTGACCAATGTTTTAAAAATATTTAGATATTGAATAATATTCAAATGCCTTTATTTATCTCAATAGATTTTATACTGCCTCAAATATTTTTATACCATATCTATTACTCTAAATTTTTATATTACGACTGATTTATAATTCCTGAATTGATAATTCCGTTATCCTCTTATATCTTCTATTATAATAATTAAAAAAAGACGCTCGCAGACGACATGGTACAAAAATATTCGTCACGACAGCGACCTGATGCGACAGGTCGACGCTCGTACCTTTTGCGTGTCAGCGATAAGCCAGTGCCGCTTTATGAGACTCAACGCACGTATACGTGCACACACGTTTCGCATTGTCGGTAGTCGCCGCCGCACGCGCATGCACTAGCGCGGCTTATCTGCCGATTGCAGCTGCACCGGCGGCGCGGCAATCTAGCCTGGCGCAGCTAATTGAATTTTCTTCCCGAGATCGTCGTGAGCGAGGCCAGAGTTCGCTGGGGGAAGAAGGATCTTTCACAGAGAAGCTCCTTGTACCCGCGCGACAAAAGGCACGCGTGTTGCACAACCGAATCGCGATAATACGCGTGGCTGCTGCTGCTGCTGCTGCCGTAGAACTCTCGCGTTGCAACGCGCGTCGCGATCTCGCGCCGAGACTCAAGACCAAAGTCACTCGTAGTTCTTACAGACATGCCGCTGTTAGACTAGTGACGTTTTTCCATGACCGGCAACCATGAGTTTCTCGACCCCGGCGGACTGATTTCAACGACAGAATTCGCGAAACTGAGCTTCGATACGCGTTCCTGGGAAAAGTAGTCATTTACGAATAGTTGACTGATGTGCGAAAGGAAATATTAAAGCTGAATCCACGGGCTTCAATTAGATCCGTTCTTTTTTCGATATAATTTATAACTGTTAAATCCGTAATTATAGTTAAAAGACAATTGGAGAAAATTAATTTTCATCAAGTATTTTACAATCTGCTCGATTCCAACCCAGATTATAGTGCGCCGAAGTATTTCAAAGACATCCCTTATTTTCGACACGCCTACACGTGCAAGATTGGCCTCGAATTACACGTGTCGACCACCCCACGTTGTATCGGCTGCATCGATAAATGCCACCCAGGTGCCCTAATCGCGCGCTCCTTTCCTTTCGAAGCCTACACCTTCCCGAATACCTGCCTGCGGATTGCTCGGCAAGTGCTTCATTCAAACGGCTTTATTAAAGATAGTCTTAAGAAATCTCCGTCGGGAAATCTAACGCGGTTGCAAATATTGGTTGGAAAAATCGTGGGACGTAACGCACCGGAAGACGAGGATTTATTTCTTCTTCCGTCACGATGCCGCGATTACATTTACGCTGACGCAAATTCGAATATACACTCCAATTTAGATCGCGGAGTAGAATGGCGGCTAGATCGCTATAAATACGTAACGCGCATTTCCTCCGAATCGATGAATATCTCAGCCGCGAGTCATTGTTTTTCCTGGCGCGGGCGCGTGTAACTAGTTTATTAAATCAAAAGGAGAAGCGTATACAACGCTATTCAACGAATCGAGCCGACTCCCACGTATACGTCTCTCACTTTTCTCTCGCAGAGACGTAAGCCCTTCTTTCTTCGACACGAGCTCTACGCCCATGCAGTCGCTCGTCGGACGATCACGTAGGATGCGACTCTCGCGTTTTACTTTTTTTTTCTCTTCTTTCGAATGTGACAGGTACAGGCATGTATGTAAAATATCGCCGTGAGGAGACGGGAACGAAGATTTGTTAGTCGAGCACGAGTCAAATAAGCAACCTTTTAAATCCATGAATGGTCTGATCTCTCGTCAGCTAATCGACCTTGTCACAAAATTTCAATTATATTTTACGCTATTAGCTTGAAAAAATGATTAATCAATTTTTGAAATATGCACCGTTAAATTCATAGGGTTAAATTAAACTCAATTTTGAGTAATTTTTAACTATTCCGTAGGTCGCCACTGCTCCTATATACTCAATATGTAGTTAATTTAACTAAAACAATGTTAATTTGACTAAACTAATGGAGTTAAAATAATCCTATTTTGTTTCAAACTAATAAATTTTGATGGTAGTTAAAAATAACAAAATAAATTTAACTCATGGTATTGGTTTAAATTTTGTCTTCTAACCTTTAACAGTGTGTTAGAAAATATTTTTGTTCATAAAAATAAATATTATAATGGCAAATTGTATTAACAATAAGTTTCGCGTTAGATTCTATTCGCTTTCACAAAATTTCTCTCTTTACGATTACAATTGCGCGACAGGATGGCTGAAAGTAGACAAAAGAGAGGGAAATTCACAGGAATTTTTTACTTTGGACGATAAGTCGCTGTCGCGACACCCTCTGGTCCTATGATGGTGATTACCTTAACGAGCACGCGCTACCGCCATTGCATAATGGCTTCTTGCACACATCTCTTACCTCAGACTCAAATCCGCGGAGAATCTTATACGCGGAACAACTAATAGAAGATAAAATTGCCGGACGTGCTTATCTGTAACGACCTAGGAACCTATCGACGACCTCTTTCCCCACGGTGCGAAACTCAGCTGCCATATATGTGTAGTTCACTTCCCTTTCAACAATGTAACGCGGAACTTGTTGTGCGCATCTTAAATTTTAATTTATTTACGCAATAAAACAATCTAAAATTGCTTTTTCGAATAGTTATTTCTACGAATTCATGTGATAACTGCCACTGATAACAATTTTTATGTATAAATAGCAGATATAAAAATACAAAAATATCACAAAGCGTAAAAGAGAAGTTATTATACAAAAATATCTAATCGTAATCTAGCTTATAATTTATAAAACGTAATTTGAGATGAATATAATTTTGAATTTTGAAGAAAATTAGTATTTATCAGTGATTTAGTTACACTTTATAATTTTTTATATTCTAAAGTGAATATATAAACGCATCAATAATAATAGATGATGTTTATAAATTATATTTTCTGTATTCTCCGCGCGGAGTACTCAATTTACAGCCTCATTCATCTCTTCCTTCGTATCCTAGGTGAGCATTTCATGTTCTCATCGCCACGACACGAGGAAGAGTCCTGAAGCGAGAGTAGGGCCTGTCTCTTCGAGCGAACGGCTGGTTCCGTGGATATACGCCCTTCTTCTTGCAAACGCGGGTACCGTCATCGCCCCCGCAGTTCCCCAGCGGACGCACACGACGGCACGCATCTACACGGATACGTGAACGTGTAGCCGCGTATACTACACAAGAAGGTCGTTCTCTTTCCTCTGCCTCGTCCGTTCGCTGGCGCGCGGCTTACTATGTCGGTTTACTCGCTCGTTCGCCAGTCGCGACAGAACGCTCGCGGAGCGCGCACCGTGGTGCAACCATCGCCGTGCGTTTCGAATTGATATCTCAAGTTTCATTTCGGACTCTGTTAAATTCTCTTCGAGGAAAACGGACTCTCGTTAAATCTTGATGTTCATTACGTGACGTCTCTTTAAATAATCTCGAGAACGCTTCGTGTGAAATGTGCGAAGCGATTCGTTTACGCGAAATTATATGCCGAAATGCGTGCCGGAAGTCCCTTCTCGTGCATTCTGTCGACGCAACGCGATTGTGACTGGTAGTGAATCCGTTCGTTGTGTTGTGACCGTCGCGTGTAAATTGCCTTCTGGTTTAAGACGGTGAACTTGGATGATTTCGATGCCGCACATTCGTCAATTTTGAATGTTTGGCGCGTATTAACGCGCGGGCTATCGCGAGTGCGCAGGCCGTTCAACTGCGAATTTAATTAAAGTGAGTATAGAACACAGAAAATAATATAAAATATGTATTTGATATTCACCACATACCTATCGCTTTATTTTTTCCCCCTCTTTAAAAATCAGAAATGTGCATATGAGCTTCCTTCCCGTCTCTCCCGGCGCCTGTAATGATATGCCGGTATGTCCTTCGGATGCACGTGACCGCAACACATCGGTCCGTTGATGATACATCGCAGGAAGCACTAATGTTTCCTATTACAATTCTAAACGGAAAATTTTGCAGTGCATAATTAATATACACTATGCTCCAAAACCGTGTAGAAAAATTCCTATTTTGAATTTATATTTAAAAAACGTGCAGAATTCTTTATTGCTCGTTAATTTAGATGTCTAAAAAATATAAAGAATAAATTGTTACTTTTTTACTTGTTATTTTTATATGTAAGAATCTTTGAAGAAATATATCTATAATCACATATAATGCAATAATACGAATAACAATTATACACTGAGAAAAAAGTTATTAACTTGACAAAATGTGTTCAACTAATTACCTTTTTTTTTAATTGAAATGTTTAAGTATTTAAGTAAATTACGTCATGTTAGATTTAATGTGTCGTATTTAATTTAAATACTTAAATATTTAAATTAAAAAAATAGTAATCAGTTAAACACATTTAGTCAAGTTGACAACTTTTTTCTCAGTGTACATTTATAAATGATGTAATGCAATAATACGAATAACAAAGGCGGTAACGAAGGCAAAGGAAGAAACTATTCTTATTATTAAATTTTCTTACCGCAACATCCCGCAGTTGGTGGAAAAGCATCCGTTTACTTTGCACATGCATATCTTTGAGCTTCTGGCTTCTGTATTTGCGGCTGGCTTTAATGTTTATTCGAGCGCGTAGGCTTTTCCTTGCTTTCCACGAGATAGGCGTGTGTGGACGTTGTTTCGGACATTGCAACCGCCTGGTTTCACTCCGACGTCAAATTATACGAACGCTCTTAAAAGTGTACCGTTGGGAACGTCCGGTTTTTCCATAAGCGAGCTTCCCGCCACTTTCCACGTTTGTTCAGCCCAGCAATCACAGTAGTTGGACGCTACTTATCAAAAGGCCGCCGCACCAATTATGGTTTTTCTGCGACCTTGCGAAAGGAAACGCACAAAGAGATTAATTGAAATGTAGGCTGCGACTTCCAGTAAATGTTCTTAAGAGTACATTACACATCGGCGGAAGCCCACGCCGCCGAGTGAAACTCGCAGCGACAGTTTCACTTGTATTGCTTGTAATGTCCCCCAAAAAGTAATCTTGTATTTAAATTTGCAATTCATGAGATTATTACTTATCGCAACGTTATATTATAAATTATATCCTCTATATATCGCTCTATGTATCGATTTAAAGCTTCTATTACTTTGCCGATCATCTATGCGTATCTTTTAACGTAAATCGACTCTTTGAACATAATTATAGATAAAGAGGTGAAAGGAACATCTGATAAAATGAGAGAATTGAGAACTGTTATCGCCATTGCGCCGATCCATCAGAACGTGCAATCGATCGAATTTATAGCCGGTTATACCTTAGTCGCACTACTGGTCGTGCTGTTCCCCCCAGTTCAACGTTCGCGATTTAATGGCAAACGATCCGTGGATCCTGATTCCAGATAAGAACAAGGAGGAATGCTGAAGCACGTGTCGATCTCGCCGTGGAGAGGGCGGGCGGACAGCGTGAGCCTGTCTTCCAGCGGCGGCGCGAGTAGCTGCGGAAGCGGAAGTCCTACCCCCGGTCACACACCGCCACCCTCGAGGGCGTCCTCATGCGCATCCCTAGCACCCTTAACCGCCCTGTCGAGCTTCTCCCCGGCCGATACCGCGCCCCAACAGGTGAGTACCCCGTGATTATTTTCCCACATATTTGCAGGACTCGCTGTTTATATGGCAGGTGCTTCCGTAAAATCGTTAATCCAGAAACGAAAACTGGGGATTCCACTAGACCCCCAGCATTCTGTATCGTTTACAGGGATATTAAGCTATCTAAGCCAAATTATCAGAACACAAAAATTTTATATGGAATTAATTTGCTAATTATTTGCTATTTTTTGCTTTTAAAAGTAATTTTTTTGCTCTAGCTATTAAAAAGTTACAAAAGGCTGAATAGCTTAATCTTAAGCCCGTTTTGTTTACAATGGCTGGATAGCTTAATCCAGTCCTTCGTAACTTTTTAATGGCTGAAGCAAAAAAAAATACTTTTAAAAGCAAATAATTAGCAAATTAAATTCATATAAAACTTTTTGTGTTCTAATAATTTGACTTAGATAGTTTAATATATACCTATCGTTTACGAACAAGACCGCTTTTTAATTAATATTCTTGATCAATTCTTGTATTTATTTTATATCGTAACAAAATGAGAGAAACTTATAAGTAGGTACGTGAAAATTATGAAAATTATGGAATATTTGTTATGTTTGATAGTAAATACAATAATTTAACCGATATATAATGTGAATGAAAGCATGATAGAGCTATTATTATAGTATAACGCGCGACGGTTTCGTGTCGCCTGTAGGAGACGGTTAAGAACAACGCGGGAGAGTGTAAAAACCAGTCATGTTGCGTCCAATAAAGCAAACGAGGAGAACAAAACGGCATTCGCGGGCGGTCTGCTAAGTGACGTAAAGCGGTTTAGCGCAAATGAGAGCAGTGTGTGTTTTCTGAGTACTTATTAACAGCTGGACCACGTGTGTATCTGCATGACGGCGCCTGATGGATTCGTCATTCGTATTTAATCCATGATTATTCCTGACCTGTAGTTCACAAAGCGTCGTACGCTTCGTTTTGAACGTAATTAAGTGATGGATTACATAAATTAGATCAATAACGCCAGCAATAAAGTGCTTCTAATATCACTGAATATTAAATATGAACGGACTAATAATTTTATAGTATATTTATACAATATAAGAGAGAGTGTAGCGATAATAGCAGCCCTGTAAGGTTGAATATTTGGAATGCTTGTCACTTTTATGGCTGGGATCAGTTTTAATGACAGTCGCATAATTTCTCACGGCTTCTGAAGTCCAGGCTATAGTGTAACTGCGCGACGCGTCGTGCGGTTTTGCGTCCCTTTTTGCGCGAACAGAAACATGACTCTCTCGAGAGACTTCATCCCGGGTAGGGGCATTTAGGCAGGGTATATTTTTCTTTACCATCTGCACAGACCGCTGAACACATGCTGTCATCCGAAATCTCGCCTTCTTTCCCATTCGACAAATATCGAGCACTCTTAAAAATAATTATGTTTCTTTAAATCTATTTTTTTTACAAAATAATTTCGTAGTGACTTGAGGAAACAGAATTATCTGAAAGAGAATAGTCTCTCGTGGATATTTTCCACGAGAATAAAATAATGCAGTCGCGGTTGTAAGCGGCAAAAAGTGCAGGAATTTTCTAAGGCGATTAAACATTTCTGCAATTTTACACGGCTGATTACGATCAAGGTCGACATATATTTAAAATTTTTTATTGTACTCGCGTAAACGTCACTATCCTCGTTTCCACTCGAGCTCCAGATATTACACGCGCGATTCTTTTCGATGCCTATGCGCCGAAGACTTTTCATTGTATTTACGCTTGTCTGACCCGTTTCGCACGCGGGTTGCAAAGGTCGTCGCAGAATGTACAGCCGCTTCCGTTAGTCCGTCCGAGATACCGGTCGTGTGCACCTCTATATATGATTATACATCATAAATATTTTTTTCAATGGAGTACGAAATGTAGATACTTAATTAGCATTCCAATTATAATTTCAACGACTTTACTTAATCCAGCGAGTATCCACAGGCAATGTTGAGCATAATACTTTATACGATCACGATTGCTTGAAATTAAAATTTTAATTATGAGATATTCGTGGAGCTATAAGTTCTGGAAGTATCTTTATCACGGCAAGAAGTATCTTTTTATTGTGAGAAATAATATGAAGCAGAGACAGAGGAGCCCCCGTTTTCAAAGCACAAGATACGTACATAACGTAGTTTTTGTTAGTGGAACCGAGGATTCTCTGTGAGAACCCCGCATACCGTGATGTCACACATATTGCAAGCATGTTCACAATGCACAGTGAAAAACTAAACGAGCTGCGGTAGCCATGGTGGATCCACTTAATCGAGCTCGCTGCCGGTCTACGCAGAGTTTTTTTTTTTTATTGTTCGTTCGCGATTAAGCGGTATGTTTGCAGAGAGCCTTGGATCAATTACCGACACTTGAATTCCATATTTTTCGCAATTAACACTGCAATACTAGACACGTGAGAGAGAATCGCCATCGTTTGGTATTCGCGCACTTGAAATCTCTCCTTTCTATACGTTTCTCGATCTTTTAATTTTTGAAACATAAAATTAACGATACATAAAATTCGATTTCATTAAATTGACTGAATATTATATTAGGATAATGAGTTAGGTTCTGTATACATGAGATCGAATTTTATGTTTCGTTACGCTTTTAGTCCCACTTTTAGACTTGTCCTGGCCCTTGCAATATCCGGCGCAGTAGGCCGTGTTTCCGGTTTCTTTTAATAATTCTACAGTGCGTTGTTGGACGAATCCGATAAGCTAAATTTCATTAATTTGGCTGAATACCAACTTTTTATAAAATATGTATTAATCGAGGCACCCGCAGTGCCGCGTTGAATATTGTCAATTATTTCTAATCTTCTTCGCAAACGTTGGACCTTTAGTAGTAATATCTGAACAATTATTTCGTATTTTTCAACTGATTATTGATTATATATCTGACTAACTTTTTTAGAGAGAGAATAAATTGCTCGTATCGTGAAGATGACACTCGGAAGTGACGAAATCATCTTTGGTACGACATGTAGGACTATGTAGGACTGTGTGATTTCGAAAACGTTCATTGTCCCGTAATTCCCTCGAAGTAGGAGCGTTTTCGCATCGGTGACTCGAGGAAGGTCGAATTTACAAGCGGACCTCTCTTATTCGCGTCGAGGTGCTCGTTATCCAAGGCCGCGTAGCTGCAAACTTTGCTGCATGTCATCGTGCTTTCAATATTTCATACTCAGATATCCAACAGCAATTTAATTCTGAAAATATTTTCGAAATACGTTACATAGCGGAAAGTAGCTAATACGAGTTTGTGAAAATAATAATCATCGAAAACTTTGAGGTTCTTATAATTTAATCGTCCATCATGCGACGGCAATAATACGAAATATTCAGCAGAGATGTCTTTCTCTTACGGTTATATATCCTGATTAACTCCATAAGTGGTCGCGCCGCCTCAGACTCGCAATTACACGGGCATTTACTCGAGAATCATTGGTCATTACTTCGCCACTCGCGTAATCAACTTAATCTCGGGTTCCTCGAGACATCCAGGTTCCAGGTACGCGCGATTATACACACGTACGTGTGAGAATAAGAATGTTCATCTGGCGTCGTTTCCGCCAATGCAGATTCACGAGCAACATTGCCTTTTTCTCTTCCTGCTCCGATTCTCCCGCTCACGCGGAAGGCGAGATGAAGAGCGCACAATAAAAAATTGTGTGTTTGCGTTAATTATTACGTGCCGCCTCACCCGCATGACGAGACACGGCGCGCAGGAAGAGATATAGAAAAAAAAGCGGGCGACGTCTTCGTCAAAACTTTTCATCGTGGAAGAAGCCCCGTACGATGACGAATGGCGGTTCATAATAGCCTGTAATCAGGATACAGCTCATTCAAGGGTCCTTGCCCATATCCAAAGATAATTTCTTTATAACGCGGTACGTGCACGGATACAAGGCCCGAGGAAAAGGCCTCGCTTTTCCGTATGAAAATAATATTGAAAATAATATTCTCTCCTAACATACTTCTGTCCAATTGACGGGCCTACCGATTGCATGTTGAAAATCTCTCGTGTCGATTGACTCTCCGATCCGGTTCTGTCTCCATCTTTAACAACTATTTAGAGAACTTTAAACGCGCGGCGCGTCACTCCTCCTGTAACGCCGAAGATAATTATAGATTATTATCCGCCTGCATTTTCTGAGGGGAACGAGAGATGAACTCTTCTGTTCGGATGGATCGGCGGCCTGGGAGTCTTTACCGAACGGACGATCTTAAGCAAACACACTACCGCCATACGAAAACACTTCGGTCACAAGTAAAAAGTAGGAACCGCAGCCACCCCGTTTTTCGTCATCTCGTGATGAGGAATTTCTTATTGTTGATGTAACTGGGGTGACGTGGTCCATAATCTTTCTGGAGAGAGAACGAGATTTGATTTCGTTTACACGTGGAAATCCACACCGGGCGACACCGGATCGCGTACGTGAAAGATAAATATTTTTATCAGAAAGATATCTCAGACGCGTAATTCTTAAGAGATATAGGTCGCAATTGCTTCTCTTCTTCGTAAACGTGGAAATATTATCGCGAAGTATCCGCTGTATCGCTGTAATGCTTTTATCACATGTTAGGGGAAGAAACGAATGACTATATGCTAAGTTCAAGATTACGACCGGAAGTGTAGTATGTTAACTGCTAACAACAAGTAGCCGATCCTCGTGCGTGTGATAAGAACAATCGAATCCGGAAACATCACAGATATCGACTTAAATTTTAAAAAAACTCATGAAGAACAGTTATTGGAAAGGATTTCTATGGAGAGATTTTATTTGATAAATATATATTTAAATAAATGATAGAGAAAATTATGTATTAACAATAATTATAACAAAACAATATATCAAGGCTTTCTCTCTTTCTTATTATGCGGCATAGTAGAAACATTCGAATGATTATGGGTTTCTTAAAGTAAAATAACGTACTTTCTGATATATTTTCTCAAGAGATGGCGATTTAATGTTCTGCAGACGAAACCTCCGCGAGAATCCATCAATCGTTTCATTCATATTTCGTGACGAATGTCTGTGAGCGGAAAAAAAAAGTTTCGCCGCGCTCGCGCCGTTATCTCGTTCGACTTGAATCTCGTTCTATTCTTACGAACAACGTACGCTAATCACCAGTTTTATTTCTTTACGGATATGAAAGCAGTTCGTGGAAAAACGGGTAAACGGCACCGATAAGACAGTAGAAAAGCGCCGATTGAGTCGAGACGCCAGCGGGACAGATAAACGAAAAGGAGATGCTGTTCTACCCTCTTATTTATAGAGAGAACAAAGTGTCCAGTGTACCGTAAAAAAAGCAGAAGTTGAACTACAAATTTCACTAATTGATCACCACCGGAAATCTCACTAGATCTCTAAAAATAATTTCCAATCCGGTAATCGGACATGAGAGCTTTGAAAATAAATGTTTTAAAGGGATTAAAGCAGCTGTCTGCTTTAACAGTGGTTCCTCGAAATCTACAAAAGAAAATAATTAAATAGAATACTTGTCATTTCTACACACAGCAAAACGCTGTGAAAAAATTCAATTAAATTTAATATATATATAGCTAAAAATATAAAATAATGCAAGATTTAATAAAAGGATTGATGGTTAGAAAACTAGATCGTTCTTCAGCGGAACACTTCTCACTTGGCAAAACTCATCCGGCTCGCCCGATCGAGCGTTCTCGTCCTGTTCAATGCCACTGTATGATAATTCCTAATTGAAATGCTTGACCATTATCACCCGGGAATAGCATAGCTCTACATCCGCGATTTAACACTCGAGTCGGCAGTGAACCGGAATTCGTTGCTTAACGCTGAGTTAATCGGCATATTATGCAATATACATATATATGACGCCTGTTCACTTCTCAAGTACGTTTCGACGATCGCTCAGCGTTTTGCACAATCGGATTATACGCGATATGACGCAGACGCAATGAAACCATAGAGATGTACGAAAATATCAATATGTCTCACGAACAGACGTTACGTGATTCACCACGTGATCTGTCGCGGATGATTTCATGTTGTAGGAAATTTCTCAATATGGTATGTGCAGAAAAATATCGATGATTTATTTCTGTAGAATGTATAAAAAGTCTTTTCATTATTTTCAAATTACTTTAATGGATAATATTGATTTTAAAAAAGGTTAATAAATAAGAAAGAAATAGTTTCGTATCTATTTATTGCGTATATGAGATAAATACACGGCATTAGAAAGCATTCACGAATTTCGTCTGCTGCAGCGAATCGAGAACGAGTGAATTTCATTCATGAAGATCATCGTAAAAATTCCCGAGCCGTGAATGTCGTCGGGGATTGGTCACGGGCTACTGGTGAAAGCACTCGCGTAGCCGGCCGCTCGCGCGCGCGAAAGTGTTCATCCCGCGAGAGTAACGTTCATTCACGCTACCGCGAATTATTGCCTGGTTAAACTTGGGCGATCCGAAAGCGCGATGTACGCGCCGTTAAATTAGATGTTTTACACGCTCGTAAAACGAAAGGAGCATTCGATAATGTGCAAGACCGAGAAACGGTAGAAACGGCGTGGATCATAAATTTCATACAAGAGGGATATAAAACATTGTAAAAATTTCCCAATTTGGTGGCCGAAAATCATAATCCTGTAAGACTGAACGATAACATTTTAGTTATATAATTTCGTAGTGTTTATAACAATCTGTATGTTTTTATTTGTATCAGACTCCAAAGTGAAGTAATGCTTTATCCTCAGCGATATTCTGCTTATTAATAAAGATGTAACAATTTTTTTTTAACGTTCGTTCTCTTATCTTTATATAATTTCAGTGATAACTCTGAAAGAGATATCATATGAATACATCGTCTTTTTAAGGAATACTACCATTGGCATTGATTAATATTGATGACCCTATTCAGATTACTGACATAGAAGGAGCTTCTGTAGATATATTAGTTTCAGGAATTAGTTGTTATAATAAAACGATAACCGCAATCGAAGACGGATACGAGTGGTTCGCGGAGAGAATTCTTCGAAGAATTTGAAGCTATAACGTTGGCGTCTCCCGTCTTTACGCATACTATTATGTGCAAACGCGTGCCAATGCATTTGCAATATACTACCGGCTACTTGCCAACCAAAGCGTCAAAAGGTCTTGTGTCACCACGAGACTACGAAATATCCAATCGTGTCACCGCGTAGGACGAGAAATTGCATTCTGGGAAATCCATTTGAACGTCCTTGATTGCTCATACTGGGAAAGTATTGAAACCTGTCATATCTCGAAAGATCATTATATGTCTAGCAGTATTGTGTAACAACTGTGAAAAAAATATGTATCGCATGTTAAATACGCGGCTGAACGTTCTTGGGTGTTCCTTGAACACTCACCGTCAGAAGACATTCAATAAATTTTGTACAAAACTGAGAAAATGTGAAATGTGAATTAAAAATTGTAATTTTGTCGAGAGATGTAAAATTTTAAGAACAAAGATACATTTCGAAATGAGATTATAATCATTTCTTAAGCAGGTGGTCGCTTGCAAAAGTCGCATTATGCAAGAATTCATGAGTCACTCGTGCCCCCGTGTCTTTGTTTCTACAATTAAAAAAGATCCTTTCCTTAACCGTTTTCCCCGTTCAATGTACAATTCAACATCTGGCCGCACGACAATTGCGGTTTCAGCCTCCACAGTGCAGATGGTCAAGCTTCTCGTTCGTGCGATGCCGAACAATGCTGATTGTTACACTTAAAATTCTTACAGCTCCGTGTCAGCCTTTATAGATCTCGCATAACAATGGCCCGACATCGCGGCACAATGCAGTATAGGCGCGAAGGGGTGGTACATAGTGATCGAAAGAGTTAAAAGACATTTAAGCTCTGTTATTCATATCTTACGCACACAAGTCAATTTCTCTTTTAAATAATGCTGCGTGCAAAATGCTAGAGAATATTTTGGGTTATTTTTTTCGGTTTTACTATTATAATTACCGTAATAAATACATGCATAATAGTTCGAATAAGAAATTGAATTTACCTATTTTTTAAAATTATAATTGTTTTTTTTCATTAGTAATGTTTAAACAACTCATTTGTCATCCGTAAGTATTTCAGGCGTTAAAATATCAAACGTGTGTATTTATCCCATCTTTTAACAACCGGAAAGTGGGTTTTTAAAAGTCCACTTTCGTAACGGTACGGTCTTTTATCGCGGCAAGGAAGGAAACAACTGCGGACAGGCCTGACGAAAGAAAAATTACACAGTGCGACGGGATACAGGATGAAATGATTAATTCCTGCGGTCGCGAGGAAGCGTAATGTGAGAGCCCGGGATCGGGATCTTCTCTCGCTTCGGCCAAAAGCATTAATGATGTGCGAACAGGTTCCCTTCGTTGTAACTCTGGGAAGTTTAACGCCCGGGACGGGAGCGGACGCGTGCGTGTATCTTGACCGCGCCGCGGTGTGAAACCACAGATCATCCTTTCTGTCCCGGACGAATACACGACGTAATGTCGCGGTGAAAGCGAATCGTTGTGACTGCCGAATTGCGGTGCCGAATCGCGTGAAGGAACAGCATTGATCGGCATCGATGACAATCGACAAGGACGCGAAATTTGGAGATAGAGGGATATCTCAGTGTCGCCTCTCAAAGTTTCGTGCGACCATTTATTTTGTTCCCGATCATTCGTTTGATTGTTGAGTTACACATAGTGAAAGAATGTGTCCGCAGTGTATACATTCTGGGCGTAGTTCTTTGTCGTACGCTTCGGTCAATTCTTGCACGTGCATTTTAAAGAGAAACCAGGTGGCTCAGAATTATGTTATATACTTTATATAATGTACCTTCTACCCATTTATATTTATAGCAGTATAGGTACCAAAAACGATACGAGTCTTTTCACACGTTTTCGGTGCAAGTTTCGAGCAAACAGAAGTAGTCGCAGCGTTATCGTACTGATCGCCACTACACGCCACTATGAAGGCCACCAGGGGGACGTAACGTTTGTTCTGGTCGCAATAATTCCACGCGCAGCGAGCTAAGGCAAACACGGTTATCGCGGCGACTCCGCAAAGCGTTGATATCGTCGCTGTGATATACCGCGGTCGGCGCGTCGGCGAAACGAGAAAGGGGAAGCCGAATGAAGAAACTTACTACAACGGCGGACGAAGGGCGGGAGAGGGTGGTCGGAACGTCGGAAGAAAGAGTGAATGGGAGCACTGTGCGCCAGATGGCTTGGTGGCGTCGCCGCATCTCGACGCCGCGCCGCACTGCCTACGTCCGATTCGGTTCCGTTGCTATTTCATAATAACCGGGAGAGAGGCCTCTTGGAGAGCGGCTCTCGGCCGCATAACACGAGAGGCACCACTGACGATAACTGTCATGCGACTCTGACCCCTGACAATCCGTAGCGTTTTATGGACTCGGCGGAGTTTATCACTGCGAGATTCTTTTTCGTTCAAGTCTGAGGGAATCGGAAGGAGCGTGGGCTTCGTTTATTCCTCGGCGATGTAGAAAATCCCGAGGTTATAGCGACGTCCTGACGGTGAACAATGAAATAAAGAAGGGAACGGCACGAATAACTGTAAAATTGACTGTTATTTTTCAAGCATTTGAACAGCACCTACAAGCAATAAAATAGACGGATTAAAAATAAACAATTTATATAATTTATTGTAATAAAATATGTTATTCAAGCTCGGATAAACAGAGAGCTGCTTGCAATTAAACACATAAATAAATAAAATCTGCTGATATTTTTATGAATTCAGATACGGATTTAAATATCTGAATTTAAATATGAATTTAAATGTCTGAATATAATATGGGAGTGAATTGCATCCTGCAGAAGTCAACCAACGAGATGCACAGGACTGCATGTCAATGATCATGTTGAATAGGATGCAGTTGATCCGGAGAACGGACCGTCTGTCCGATATTCAAAAGCTGACCGGATGAGACCTATACAAGGACTCAAAACAACCGGAAATTCTCGTGTCTCATACAAATATGATAGTACGCGGGTCCAAATGGACCGGCCGGAAGAGATGAGAGTCGATAACCGTAGAAACGGTTCAATATCGAAGCGTTTCCGTATCAGATACTTGAAAATTTTCAGTTTAAAATAAAAAAGAATCGGATAGTTTGAAGATAATGATTAGGATTAGGGAAAAGAAAACTACTGAGACGCATCAAAATGCGGATATCTTGATATCAATATCGCTAACTAATCAATCTATATTTTTAATTTATGCCATAAATTATATTTTTAATTAATTTGTGTAATCTAGCTTGCTATAATTCATATTTATGTAGAAAAAAATTTTTTAGAACGTCTCACGTTAGTTTTTTTTCTTTCTCTTCTTGTAATGAACAAAACATTACAGCATTATAGAAAAAAATAATATAGATCTTTGATTAAAAGTAATTAAACTAGTGTCTTGAAGTATACGTTTTATCCTGAACAATCGGATCGAACGCGCATCACGCGTAATGCACATGGTGCATCGACATGACGCGACGACGGTCAGCGTACCGTGTCTCGCGCACATGTGAGCGCCGACTTCGTACACGCACACGTGCGAACCGGATCGTTGAAACGCGTAAACGATTGTAATACACGGTGCAGTAGCGTACGTGTTACGGCGTATTATGAGTTAAACAACGTAATAATAGCCACGGCGCCAGTACCATGGCATATCTGCGTCTGTGGACTTACGTATCGGGTGTCAGAAAGAATAATGCAGTCATAATCCATTCGATTGTATTTTTAAAAAGTATTATTATTCATTAATTTAAGTATAAGTGTATATATCCTATCTTTTTCAAGTTAAATCTTCATTAAGATTTATTTTTACCTATTTGTACATACATTTTCTTAATCATATCTTAATGATTCTAACGACACTCGTGTTGTTGAACGTAAATAGGGTTGATATGAGTGGTGACAATAAGTGATATTCTTATTATAGGTATGGCGCCAGTATCATTCGTTCTTTTCAATGGCTATGAATAGGGCATTAAATTAATTAATTAGTGTTATCTCACAGAATTATATGAGTGAATGAAAAATGCGTTTGTTAAGCCATCATGATCAATTGTAACTTGAATAACATAATGACTAATGTGGCGCCATAGCGATACGATATATCTTTTCCCTACGATGTAACGGGTGATGCAGAAAAAATTATATTCATATAATAACCAACGAATTTTTATATTTTAATATTTCTATTGATTTTCAACACATCATGAAACGTGTTTTCGTCGTCCACAACATATGTAGTGCTGCAGAAAATTATTTTTCGGAGAAGTAATCTTATCATTCATGACTAGATATGAAATAGTGATCAACATCGTGTAAAAGAAAAAGCGATTTCCCCGAGTACCTTTTTTATCGTTGACGGACAAACTGTTTCAATTCCGTAGTTCCCTACGCCCCCGATGAAAGAGTTAAAGCACGAACACGACACTTCCGGTGCAACGAACCCGTCGAACTCACAGCTTATTACGACACCAATATTAGTTTTACGGCGAACCACTGGAAATAGTTCGGTAAGATATACGTCATCGAAGTCTCTGCGTTCGACAGCCTATATATAGGTGTGATTGTAACTGCACAAAAAAGAATTTATTGACTGCAGGTGCACGTTGCACCTGCGTTTTCCCGTAAACCCCAACGATGTTATCGCGGGAAGCGTTTTCTTTTCCATTTTTTTGATAATATGTGCCTCGAATAATCGCCCGTCAGCTGTCCGTCGAGGAAAATTCTAATTTACGATAAAAATCGAAGACAATATGATGTTTCAACTTATTTGAAATTTACTGATTCGAAAAAAACATTGTGAGCCAAGGTTAAATTTCTTGTGGTGAATTTTTTTCTCGTCATGGCGTACGACTTATTGACACTTGGTCAAGTGAAGTCAAGAGGATGGGTTAAATGAGACGGAACGTCATCGTATTTCGCCGCTTGCTTATTTTCGATCTGTAAACGATAATTTGAAATATCAACGATGTTTCGCGGAAGGAAAAGCAATTTCGCGAATCACAATTGATATGTCAAAATTCTAGCCGATTGAAAAACGGATTTATCCTTAAGAATATATGTCGTAACAATTTTCATAGTTTCAATACCCAGATAACCTCGCCAGTTAATTATATGAATTATTAACTATCAATATTAATCATTAAATAAAATTTGGGTAAAAATTTTTCCGTCATATCTTTGTTTTATCGCTATTATTTTCGTAGACCACGTAAAACTAGAGGTGTGATTTAAATTAATGCTGACAAAAAAGATTGGAGCGGTCCCTTTTCGTATAAATTTCATGGCGTGCAACTCCTGGCGCGACGTTGCATTATTCATGGTAACTCCCGTACCTTAAGTCACGATAATCCGCCCTTGTCGGTGTTATCGTCGCGGTTACGCTGGCCGCAGTCAGGTGTGCGTCCAGCGGAAGACTTCGTCGGTGCATTGACTGGGAACAAGGGCGAGTTGGCCGGTCGAGATACGAAGCGTAGCGACGTGATTGGACGAAAGACGAAGGAGACCGGCACAAAGGAAAAACAGCGGCCGTGATCGTGTGCACGGATGCACGACCGTGCTCCCTTTGAGCCCTTTCGTGACTCCCGCGAATTATCCCGTGCGCCCGTATCACTGCGAAAAATGATATATCGCAGGTAAATTATGGAGTGGCGTCGAATATCGCTTCGATATTATATCGTGAAAAAAAATTGAATAAATTTCTTTTTCTTTGTCTTTTTTCACGACTGGTTATGCACCGTTATTTCTTTGTGACTTTGGTGTTTATTTTTTCTTAACAAAATTTGATAAAAAAACAAATAATTTTAAAGATATTTAAGCATCGAGAAGTTCTTGAAAATATATCTTTGCTAACGTAAGTAAAGAGAAATGTTGTGCTTTTGTCAATTTGAACTATATTTGTTATTACAAAACATATTAATACTTACTTTTAATATATCAAGTGCAATATTTATACAATGGGATATGTTACCCAGTAATAAATTGTAAGAGATCGTTTACGTTGGCTGTGCAAACCTCTACTGTCCTACCAAATTATATCTTCAACACTTGAGAGCAGACGAAGAGCTTTAATGGATGTTTCGGCACGCGTGTTACGTACATCAAGAATGCACTGTCCAACGATGAGTGCCAGCTTATATTACTGTACTCTGCATTATACACTTTGGAAGATAAATTATCACTCCCGCACAGTTGCGTCGACGCCAAATAGATCAGAAAAATAGAGTATCTGGACTAGATTTATAAACAATGATACCACATAGATAAATCAGTGTTATGATGTACAAATAATTTAGACGTAATATTAGTTAATGACAACTGTTTTTGCAATAAAATAAATTTGAAAAAAAACATGGGTTTATATGAGAAAATATTAACAACGCAATATTTGCAAAATAAAGTTGAATAAGAATAAAAATTGTTTCAGTGCAATTGTGCATCTAAATATTTCTGCTCGCTTTCTAATCAACACTTCAAGTAGATGCATTTAATTGGACTTAAATTTAATGGTACGTTAACATCCGTTCATATAACTATGACTAATCGTAAAGCTAAATTTAAGCCATTGAATTGAGTTATGTAATCGAGTGAGCTTAATTCAATTTAAATAAAACTTATTAAGAAGGAAATCCTGAATTATCTGCAATACTTAGTCTAATAAAATATTATTAATTTATTAATAATAATTTTAAGCCAAATTAGCTTTTAATTAAACGAATTTGGTTTTTTTTTAAATAAAAGTCTAGAATGTATAAGAAAAATACGATTATATGAAGTGTACAACATATTATCTCAACATAAAATTCTGTAAAATAACAAATATATCTGATGAAACGTAATACGATCGGTCGAAGGCTAACCATGACGTAAATCAATACATACGCCAATGCAAGATGTGTTTCGCGGTCGCAATTACGCGTTAATTTGTCTTCCGTTGGAAGGGCATTTGACGAGTCGCAAGTATGATAACTATGCTTGTTTCCCTATTCCACGAGAGATCACTAGCGTGACATGCTCGATGAGATTAAAGCCGTATCTACGTCGGGCCAGCATAGAAGAGGATGCTTTGTCGCTCTTCCACAGTCTACAAACCGGATGCGAGCATTCCACGCACGGCGGCTGTGTGTCGCTAATAATCGCGCGCGTGTTGGTAGTAACGGGGGACTTAAAGTTAGTCGAGTTGTTCTCGTTTAAAACAATCAGCAGAAGAGGAAGGACCAATTATACGGACCTGCG
>JASTWK010001778.1:0-24985 GCA_030770225.1 Temnothorax unifasciatus | reverse complement strand
GACAGCAACTAGAGCAGCGCCGAATTACGAGATCGATTACGCGCATCGGTAACAAATTCGAACGGACATAAGACAAATAGAAAACCACCCCCAATCTATAATTTTCCGTCTAGAATTAATGATTATGCAGAATTTGCGAATCAATTAAAACAAAGTGTCGGTGAAAAACTTTCATCTCAAGTTTTCTCGGTAACCAAATAAAGATTCAGTTTTTTACTCTAAATGACTATATTGGCTTTAAGAAATTTGCAATCGACAAACAGTTTGCTTTCCATACTTATTCTCTTCCAGAGGATAAGTATGGAGGATAAGACTTTAACAGTTACATTGAAAGGCCTTCCAAACATACCAAATTTAACCGTCTCTAATGAATTAAGAAACTTGGTATAGAAATTAACTTCTGCTAATGACGAAAATAGCATTTACGCTACATTAATCTGAGTGCCAAATTTTCTCTCATTCAATTAAGAAAGATCCGATATTTGCTTTATTCGAGAATCTATTGAGATGAATACATTAACCGTAAAATTATATTACAATGTTACCGATGCCAAGCGTTTGGCCAATTGTTTAAAAAACCCCAGATGCGTCAGAAGTGCAGAGAATCATCTCACTTCGGACTGTAAAAAGGATTTAAATTCTCCGGCAAAATGTTGTAATTGCTTGGGGAGCACCCCGCGAGTTATTCAAAGTGGCATAGCTTTGCGTGAGTTAAATAAAAATTTGCATGCTAATTGTAATGAAATTCTTAACACACGGTATAAATCTTCAAATTCAAATTTTACTGGTCATGACTCTCCTTTGTCGGATAGATCGACCGCCTCAATAAACATGTTTATTATTCACCTCCAAAAACATATACTAAAGCCTTGAAAAACTCTAACGAACAAAACAACAATATATATAAATGACTTTGCACACTCTGGTGACATAGCTGATTTTAACAGCTTAATCTTTGAAATCAAAAGTTGAGTCAACTCGTAAATATAAAATCAATGTTCAATATTATACAAGAACTCAATAAAAACTAGCTACTTGTACAGATAGACTCAGTAAACTTCAGATGTTCGTTGAGACAGCTGATCTTATAAAATAAAAATGATTCCTCCTCCCTCTCCTTTAAAGATTTGCTTGTGGAATGCCACCAGCGTAAATAATAAAGAATAAGAATTAAATCATTTTATTTGCTCCAACAACATCGATATCGCTATAATTACGGAAACGTGGCTGCATCCTAGAACTAAATTAAATTTTTCTGGATTTGATATTATTCGTTCAGATGCTGCTCGTGTCAAGGCAGGCGGGGTGGCAATTTTTTTTATTATTAACAAAACGCTACCATACTCTTCCTATCCTGATGTCAATGAATGCGAAATTTTACTGATAAATCTGCCGTCCGGCTTGAATATAACTCTGGGAGTTGCGTATATTTCTCCTAGCGTTAAATTCGATCTCAATTGGAATAAATTTAATGTAATTTTTAAGAATAATTCGTATGACAAAATATTAATTGTGCATAACTGCAAACGAGCTTTCTTCCAATCACCTTCCCATTCTCTTAAATCTGGAAAAATCGCAAATTAAGAGAAAAACTAATCAGTCGCATAAAGTCAATTGGGAAGATTTTAAGCTTGCTACGAGTAGGTGGAGGATAAGACATAGTCTGATCAAAATCAGGAAATGATTGATTCCTGTATTCACAAATTACAGCAGTTTCTCTGTGGGGCCGTAAGGAAGTCCACCGAAGTGCAAAATTACAACTTCAATCATGTAACGTCAGATCCTGCTGTAGCTTTAGAAATTGATAAGCTTATTAAACTTCGTAATTACTATCAAAGAAAATACCAACATTCTGGCTCAGATAAATATAAGCTCTATCGTAATATACTCAATAATATCATTCAAAATAAATTAAGTAAAGCTAAAAATAAAAAATGGTCTGAACGTTTGAAAAAAGCAAAAATTAGCGATAATAGCATCTGGGGGCTGTGGAGGTCACTGCAGAAGAACAAAACTCCATTTGATCTTGGTAATAACACTTTTGCATACAATCCAAAAGAAAAAGTTAAATTATTGGCGCAAAACTTTAAAAAATATATCAAGAAGCAAACAGTCTTATATCTCCACGTGAAAATGTAGTAAATGAGTACGTTGAACTCTTAGATGAAAAGACACCTTAATGTGATTTAAAATTTATTACTCCAGACCTCGAATCTCAATAAACTATTTTCTTTTTACTTTCAGGGATCTTAAATATTGCTCTCGCACTTGTACCTTTTGGAACAAAACGCATGTTAATTTTCGCTTCAAGAACGCTTCAAACTTCAACTACATAGCTACAAGAATATGCAATAAAAAAATAGGGGGTGTTAATTGAAAAATTTGAAGCGACCCTGACTTGACCTTAACGACTCCACAAAAGGTCTAACTAATACAGTCAGTAAATAGATCCTTTTAAATCCTACAACTCTTGTCTAAAATGTTTCTTCCGAAAATATCATTTTTTTCGAGATAATGTTCTGACCTTTTTGTTGCACCCTGTATAAGACGCACACTTAAAATTACAGGCCAGGTATATATGACGAGCATCTAGGCATACTTTCTATCATTGGACATTATTCCATATATTCAAAGGCCAATTATTATTTAAATATGATGAACAATATTCGGAGGGTCCTCCACGTTCTCAGTATCTGTACTATAATCAACTCATTACACGGACACTTATACTACAGCAGTCTTCATGGCAATAGTAATAGCGGATGGACGTTGCAAAAATTACTAAACTCAACTATTGATTTCTTGAAGCAGAATCATCAATATGTAAATCAAGAATTACCGGATATGACACCCCAGTTTGGAGACAGATACGATTTTATAGTGATCGGCGCTGGTACGGCTGGAGCAACCATAGCCGCAAGACTAAGCGAAGTGCCACATATTAAAGTACTGCTGATCGAAGCTGATTCCCGTGAAAACCTATTTCTAGATATCCCAATAATCGCTCCCGTCCTCCAGATAAACAATAAAATAAATTGGAACTATCAGACCAAACCATCCCACAAGTACTGTTGTGGCATGAAAAATAATAGTTGCCATTGGCCGAGTGGAAAAGTAGTCGGTGGCGGTAGTGTGCTAAATTTAATGACAGCAACTAGAGGCAGCGCCGAATTACGATCGATTACGCGGCATCGGTAACAAATTCGAACGGACATAAGACAAATAGAAAACCACCCCCAATCTATAATTTTCCGTCTAGAATTAATGATTATGCAGAATTTGCGAATCAATTAAAACAAAGTGTCGGTGAAAACTTTCATCTCAAGTTTCTCGGTAACCAAATAAAGATTCAGTTTTTTACTCTAATGACTATATTGGCTTTAAGAAATTTGCAATCGACAAACAGTTTGCTTTCCATACTTATTCTCTTCCAGAGGATAAGTATGGAGGATAAGACTTTAACAGTTACATTGAAAGGCCTTCCAAACATACCAAATTTAACCGTCTCTAATGAATTAAAGAAACTTGGTATAGAAATTAACTTCTGCTTAATGACGAAAATAGCATTTACGCTACATTAATCTGAGTGCCAAATTTTCTCTCATTCAATTAAGAAAGATCCGATATTTGCTTTATTCGAGAATCTATTGAGATGAATACATTAACCGTAAAATTATATTACAATGTTACTGTTGGAAATGCGAGCCATTGCGTTCGCGATCGTCCCGTGACTTGCGATTAATTCCCCTCGGGCGCTTTCGTCGAGTGTCGGGCCTCTTCGGCTCTCGAGCGGTCGCCGGTTGCCGCGCGCGCCACTAGCCCTCCAGCGTTCTTCCGTGCAAGTCGTGTAAACTAACCATCGACGTAATAAACAAAGGTTTTAGAATCTGAGAGAAAAGTTTATTTCTCGACCACACCTGCGAAGCAATCGTACCGTGGACAAGTGGTGGCAACAGCCTGGCGTTACGAGAAGCCGCATAATTTGTACATTGGTCCTTCGAGCCGGATACCGGCAGATTTCCGCCATTATGTCGAGGAACGTTCGAGAAGTTGACGACCAAGGCAAGTCAACAGGACGACACGGATAGACGGGGCTGCAGGCTTCCTCTGGGAAGGGCCTGCTGTGCGATCTGGCACACCACGAAACCGTGCACAGATACGAGCACGGATTTCGAGCAACCACGAGCCACGAGAGAGACGACGCGGGTCGTCAAGGGAGCCGAGGGACGACGGGAGCCGCCGAGACATCCGAGAGACGACGCGAGCTGCCGAGACACCTACGAGACGACGCGAACTGCCGAGGTATCCACGGGACGACGCGAGCCGCCGAGGTATCTACGAGAGGGACGACGCGAGTTGAGGCATCCACGAGAGAGAGACGGAGGCGTAGTGTTACGCAGCGAACCCGCCATTGTTCCCGCGCAGCGCCGTGACGCATCGGCGCGCACCAGCGAGGTAAGGGAAGCTATTCCGTATCGGTGCCAACTAGTCCCTTTTTCATTAGTTTGTCGCGTCATATTTAGTAATATCGAGTCATGTCAAACGAGGATATCGCCGTGCTCAAGAAGCGACGCGCCTCGATTCAAGGTTCGTGCACACGCATAAGAACATTTGTCGAGTCAGTTCCCGCCGTCGCCATTACACCGGCCATAACAGCACAGATTCAAGAGCGCCTATCGAAGCTCGATCGGTATTGGTCGGATTACGAGTCTGTTCAAACAAGCATAGAGTTACTAGACGAGAGCGAATCGAGTCATCGCGCGGGATTCGAAGACGCTTACTATTTGCTAGCGGGGCGGATGCGCGAGTTATTAACGATAAATACAACGCGTCAAGCGATAAACCCATCCCCCGCGAACTCACGAGCGTCCCATACTTCAGAAGCTTCTGCACAAATACGTTTGCCCAAAATAAATTTACCTGAATTTTCCGGTAATTACGAGGGATGGTATCCGTTTTTCGATACGTTCCATTCCATGATTCACGCGAACGAATCACTAGATGACATACAAAGATTTCAATATTTGCGTGCCTCTCTAAAGGATGACGCGAAAGACATTATCAGCTCACTAGAAATTTCCGCGGTTAATTACGAAGTCGCTTGGAGCTTACTTAAGGAACGCTACGATAACAAACGTGTGATCACTCAGAGCCATATCAAGGCTATCATGGAATTGCCCTCCATGTCGCGAGAAAACGCTTGCGAATTAAGACAAATCGCCGATGGCGCGGCGAGACATGTACGTGCCCTTCAGGCTTTGAAGCGTCCGACTTCTCATTGGGATGACTTACTTGTCCATATTTTAAGTAGCAAACTTGATTCCGTCACAATGCGGGAATGGCAAAACTCATTAGCCGCAACTGAGTTGCCGAGTTTCAAACAGTTTCTAGATTTTATAATACATCACAGTCAAATGTTAGAATCCACCGGAAAATCAAGCGTTCCGTCGTCCAAGAGCAATTCGCGAGCATCGTCAGGCGCGAAACATCAAGCCGTTTGCGTCGCGTCAGTCAAGTTAAAATGCAGTCATTGTGGCGAGGAGCATTCAATTTATCATTGCCAAAAATTCCTAGCACTAGCGATTCCTCAAAGAATTGCCGAGATTCGCAAGGCCAAGATTTGCTTGAATTGTCTAAGATCAACTTCTCACATTGCAAGTAAATGCAGTTCCGGAAATTGCAAGGTGTGCAAAATGAAGCATAATACGTTGCTTCACCTCACTGGTGATTCATCTCAATCCCAGACCAAGGAGGAAAAACCGCAGCAGGAAACAGCGTCAGCAAGCTCGCCTGCCACCGTGGTCACACATTCAACATCACGGAGCGACGAATGCGTCCTACTCGCTACCGCGATCGTGCACGCGTATGATTGCGAAGGGTCACGCAAGCCATGTCGCGTATTACTCGATTGCGGTTCACAAGCAAACTTCATCTCGAAGAAATTCTTGGACACGCTTAATCTCAAGACGAGGTCATCTAATATCTCGATCTCCGGCATCAATAACACGACCACAAGATCCACGTTAACAACACAAGTCCGTTTGCAATCTCGCATTAATGCATTTACCTTCTCACTCGATTGCATCGTTACCGACCGAGTAACCGATAAGCTACCAGCATTTGCACTGAAACGAAGTGCCTTCGAGCTTCCTCGCAATATTGTTTTAGCCGACCCTCATTTCAACTCACCAGCTGATGTTGATATATTGATAGGCGCAGAGCTTTTCTGGCAAGTCCTTTGCGTCGGTCAAATCAAGACTTCGACAAGCCACCCAACACTGCAGAAGACCAGATTCGGATGGATCCTCGCGGGACGCTTTGGTCAACCCTCGAAAGCTACCAAGCATATTCAATCTTTCCACGCGTCAGTAACCAACGCTCAGCTGGACGAGCAGTTGAGCCGCTTCTGGGCTATAGAAACGATCGAGGGTCCAGATAACCTCACCGCAGACGAAGCTCGCTGTGAGCAGCACTTCCAAGATAACACAACACGAACTGCACAAGGCAGATATATCGTAAAGCTCCCGTTCAAGGAACAAGTTGTCGAGAAGATTGAAGACACGAAGGACATAGCGCTGAAAAGATTACGTGGACTAGAGAAAAGGCTTGCGCGTGACCCCAACTTGAGAGTCCAATACAATCAATTTTTGGACGAATACCTTGCCTTAGGGCATATGAAGGAAGTGGAGGACACAGATCAAGATGACAAGGGATCTTTTTATTTGCCTCACCATGCTGTATTCAAGACCACGGCAGGTGCAACTAAAATTCGGGTTGTCTTCGACGCTTCGTGCAAGAGCACCTCAGGTATCTCACTCAACGACGCTCTCCTGACGGGCCCAGTCGTGCAGCAAGATCTTCTATCGATACTCACACGATTTCGAATGTTCCGTTACGTACTCACGGCAGATATAATCAAAATGTATCGCCAGATACTGGTCCACCCGTCTCAAACGCGCTACCAACGAATCTTGTGGCGGAACAGTCCAGTCACCGAGGTGAAGACGTACGAGCTCACGACCGTTACTTACGGCACGTCCTCGGCCTCATACTTAGCAACGAGATGCCTTAAGCATTTAGCCGAACTCCGTCATGACAAATATCCAGCGGGTTCAATCAGAGTACAGAGGGATTTCTACATGGATGATCTGCTCACAGGAACGGATTCCATAACTGAAGCCAGGGAGGCACGCGACGAGATCATTGCACTATTGCAAGAGGGAGGTTTCGAGTTAAGCAAATGGTTGTCCAGCTGCCCAGAACTACTGGACCATATGCACGGTTCGAGCGACAACGTGATGACAATAAACGAAGGTAGAAATTCCTCCATACTAGGCATTCATTGGAATCAGACGCAAGATCGATTTTACCTGTCGTACAAACCATCAGATGTTCAAGCCGTCGTTTCCAAACGTACTGTCTTATCTGAGATATCAAGTCTCTTTGACCCGTTGGGAATCCTTGGACCCGTCATCGTGTTGGCGAAACTGATTATGCAAGATCTCTGGCAATCGGACATCCATTGGGACGAATCAATTCCCCCAGACATGGACACTCGGTGGAGAAGATTAAAGGACCAGTTACCTCTTGTTAACAACCTCAGCGTACCCCGTTGCGTCAAATATAGTACGGAACCCAGATCCGTACAATTGCACGGATTTTGTGACGCGAGCGAACGGGCCTACGGCGCTTGCGTGTACATACGCACGCGGGTGGAAACCAACGAATTCCGCTCTGAACTCTTATGTTCCAAGTCACGCGTCGCACCAATTAAGAGTGTCTCACTACCGAGACTCGAGTTGGCGGCAGCTGTTTTGTTGTCACAACTAGTTAGCAAGGTCAAGACGGCAATCGGCTTAACTAATATACCTATCTTTCTGTGGTCCGACTCTACAATAGCTCTCAACTGGATTTCATCACCATCCCGAAGGTGGACCGTTTTCGTGGCCAACCGAGTTGGTGAGATACAACGCACCTCAGATATTAACAGTTGGCGCCACATCTCATCAGCCAGCAATCCAGCTGACATTATCTCAAGAGGACTCGAACCACACGATCTATTGAGCTCATCGTTGTGGTGGCACGGACCCGAATTCTTGGCGGCAAGCGAGGAACATTGGCCCAACAGCAGCTTCAAGCATCTAGAAAACGCCCCGGAACGAAGAGGCCCTACTGCAGCCGTCGTCGCCATAGAATCATCCATTCCCGAGGAACTGATCCTCAGATATTCTGATTTAAACAAAGTCTGCCGCATCTTGGCCTATTGCCTGAGATTTAACAAGGCGCGTCGTCCAGACAAGCCTACACCGTTTATTTCTCACTCAGAAAGTCTTTTCGCATTAATGCTCCTATGTAAAGCTGTACAGAAGCGATCGTTCCATCTTGAATACAAGGCGCTATCCAAAGGCGAATCCGTCGGCAAATCTAGTCAGCTCAACTCATTAATGCCCCTTATATCCTCGGATGGATTAATTCGCGTAGGAGGGAGAATTCAAAACTCCGATTTAATTTACGATGCGCGCCATCCGATAGTACTTCCACGTAGTCACGAGTTAACGAAACGAATAATAGAACGGGAACACATACGTAATGCTCACGCAGGGATACAGGCTACTATGGCCGCGGTAAGACAGCGTTTCTGGCCGCTGTCATTACGCTCGAGCGCGCGAAAAATCATTCAAGGTTGCATAACTTGCTTTAAAGCCAAACCCGTTTTGTCAGAAGTCGTCATGGGTTCTTTACCTGCGGGACGAGTTACGGTGTCAAGACCTTTTCATCATTGCGGTGTCGATTACGCCGGACCGTTGATGCTTAGAGAAGGCAAGCGACGTAATGCACGACTCGGCAAGGCATACGTATCAATATTTGTTTGTTTTTCTACTAAAGCAATTCACATCGAGTTGGTTAGTGATTTGACATCAAATGCGTTTATTGGAGCGCTTAAACGTTTCTCAGCTCGTAGAGGCAAACCCGCATGCATGTATTCGGATAATGGAACCACGTTCGTGGGGGCCTAGGGGCAGTTGAAAGAATTTTTCGAATTCTTCAACGACAACCAAACGCAATCCGAAATTCGACACTTTTTACGGGACCAAAACACGTCTTGGAATTTTATTCCTCCCAACGCCCCGCATGTCGGAGGGCTATGGGAAGCCGCGGTTAAATCTGCGAAATACCACTTAAACCGTATTGTTGGGAAAGCGCATTTAAATTTCGAGGAGATGTCAACAGTACTATATGAAATAGAAGCGATCCTAAACTCGCGGCCGATTACGCCTTTAAGCGAAGATCCGAACGACCTAGCTTGTTTAACCCCGGGTCACTTTTTAGTTGGCACCCCCTTGAATAGTTTTCCTTACGAAGAATTGAACGATGTTAACGAAAATCGACTGCTCCGATGGCAGAGAGTGGAGCAGTTAAGACAACATTTTTGGAGCAGGTGGTCTTCCGAATACCTTCACTCTCTGCAAGAACGTAATAAATGGAGATCCAATAAGGGCCGGCAATTGCAATTAAATCAGCTTGTTTTGTTAAAGCAGCAAAACTTAGCTCCTTTGCAGTGGCTGATAGGACGAGTGGAGAAGACTCACCCCGGACCTGACGGGCAGATTCGCACTGCTACCATAAAGACCGCATCAGGATCTTTCGTGAGACCCATAACTAAAATCGCGATACTGCCCATTGATTGTTAACACAATTTGGATAATTCACTGCGTCCAATTCCATTACTTTTTGCTAATCTCGATGTATCAATTTTTTTGCGTTTCAGTTTATTGTTTTTTGACTAATTTCTATGTATTTATTTATTGCGTTCGACTCAGTTATGTTTAGTTACTTAAGTTTTCTTTTCTTTCCTTTTGGCGTACCATTGCGATCAATATGTGTAAAACGGCGTCATATCACCTTAGAATTAAGATTTAACTTTCAACGATGATTGTACTCTGGCTATTTCAAAATGCGATAATAGGATGTGTTTAACTGTTGAGTCATAGCGGCATCCGGCTTGCGACAGTTCTATTTGCACCGAATGCGGGTAATTGAAAGCATGTCCTTTCAAGGGAGGCAGAATGTTGGAAATGCGAGCCATTGCGTTCGCGATCGTCCCGTGACTTGCGATTAATTCCCCTCGGGCGCTTTCGTCGAGTGTCGGGCCTCTTCGGCTCTCGAGCGGTCGCCGGTTGCCGCGCGCGCCACTAGCCCTCCAGCGTTCTTCCGTGCGAGTCGTGTAAACTAACCATCGACGTAATAAACAAAGGTTTTAAAATCTGAGAGAAAAGTTTATTTCTCGACCACACCTGCGAAGCAATCGTACCGTGGACAAGTGGTGGCAACAGCCTGGCGTTACGAGAAGCCGCATAATTTGTACAGTTACCGATGCCAAGCGTTTGGCCAATTGTTTAAAAAAACCCAGATGCGTCAGAAGTGCAGAGAATCATCTCACTTTGGACTGTAAAAAAGATTTAAATTCTCCGGCAAAATGTTGTAATTGCTTGGGGAGCACCCCGCGAGTTATTCAAAGTGGCATGGCTTTGCGTGAGTTAAATAAAAATTTGCATGCTAATTGTAATGAAATTCTTAACACACGATATAAATCTTCAAATTCAAATTTTACTGGTCATGACTCTCCTTTGTCGGATAGATCGACCGCCTCAATAAACATGTTTATTATTCACCTCCAAAAACATATACTAAAGCCTTGAAAAACTCTAACGAACAAAACAACAATATATATAAATAACTTTGCACACTCTGGTGACATAGCTGATTTTAACGGCTTAATCTTTGAAATCAAAAAGTTGAGTCAACTCGTAAATATAAAATCAATGTTCAATATTATACAAGAACTCAATAAAAAACTAGCTACTTGTACAGATAGACTCAGTAAACTTCAGATGTTCGTTGAGACAGCTGATCTTATAAAATAAAAATGATTCCTCCTCCCTCTCCTTTAAAGATTTGCTTGTGGAATGCCACCAGCGTAAATAATAAAGAATAAGAATTAAATCATTTTATTTGCTCCAACAACATCGATATCGCTATAATTACGGAAACGTGGCTGCATCCTAGAACTAAATTAAATTTTTCTGGATTTGATATTATTCGTTCAGATGCTGCTCGTGTCAAGGCAGGCGGGGTGGCAATTTTTTTTATCATTAACAAATCTTTACGCTACCATACTCTTCCTATCCCTGATGTCAATGGATGCGAAATTTTGCTGATAAATCTGCCGTCCGGCTTGAATATAACTCTGGGAGTTGCGTATATTTCTCCTAGCGTTAAATTCGATCTCAATTGGAATAAATTTAATGTAATTTTTAAGAATAATTCGTATGATAAAATATTAATTGTGCATAACTGCAAACGAGCTTTCTTCCAATCATCTTCCCATTCTCTTAAATCTGGAAAAATCGCAAATTAAGAGAAAAACTAATCAGTCACATAAAGTCAATTGGGAAGATTTTAAGCTTGCTACGAGTAGGTGGAGGATAAGACATAGTCTGATCAAAATCAGGAAATGATTGATTCCTGTATTCACGAATTACAGCAGTTTCTCTGTGGGGCCGTAAGGAAGTCCACCGAAGTGCAAAATTATAACTTCAATCATGTAACGTCAGATCCTGCTGTAGCTTTAGAAATTGATAAGCTTATTAAACTTCGTAATTACTATCAAAGAAAATACCAACATTCTGGCTCAGATAAATATAAGCTCTATCGTAATATACTCAATAATATCATTCAAAATAAATTAAGTAAAGCTAAAAATAAAAAATGGTCTGAACGTTTGAAAAAAGCAAAAATTAGCGATAATAGCATCTGGGGGCTGTGAAGGTCACTGCAGAAGAACAAAACTCCATTTGATCTTGATAACAACACCAGACGACGTCAGGACAATGATTGCTGGAATTAGAACTACGTTAAGTATTAGTCGGACAAAGACAATGCAAGCGTTCGATTCTCAATTGTTGAATCTTACTTATACGGAATGCAACAATTACGAATATGACTCCGACGCTTATTGGGAATGCGCAATATGATTTCTATCAACGACACTTTATCACTACTGCGGCACTTGTAAAATGGGACCTAGTGGAGATCCGACTGCTGTCGTCGAACCCAGATTAAAGGTATTTGTTTGTAAAAATATATTAGAATATTCATGCAGAATATCATAATAAGCAGCATGTGTTTTATAAATTCATATGTAATATTTTGCAGGTTATTGGTATTGAAGGATTACGAGTAGCAGACGCGTCCATTATGCCCAAAATTATATCGGGGCACCCAAACATTCCTGTTTATATGATTGCCGAAAAAGCGGCAGATATGATTAAAGAAGACTGGGGTTACTTGGAAAAGTCATAATTATATAATAAACTTTTATGAAAAAATAGCATTATCCATCAACGACACTTTACCACTACTACGGCACTTGTAAAATGGGACCAAGTGGAGATCCGACTGCTGTCGTCGATCCCAGATTAAAGGTATTTGTAAAAACATATTAGAATATTCATGCAGAATATCATAATAAGCAGCATGTGTTTTAGAAATTCATATGTAATATTTTGCAGGTTATTGGTATTGAAGGATTACGAGTAGCAGACGCGTCCATTATGCCCGAAATTATATCGGGGCACCCAAACATTCCTGTTTATATGATTGCCGAAAAAGCAGCAGATATGATTAAAGAAGACTGGGGTTACTTGGAAAAGTCATAATTATATAATAAACTTTTATGAAAAAATAGCATTATCCATCAACGACACTTTACCACTACTACGGCACTTGTAAAATGGGACCAAGTGGAGATCCGACTGCTGTCGTCGGTCCCAGATTAAAGGTATTTGTAAAAACATATTAGAATATTCATGCAGAATATCATAATAAGCAGCATGTGTTTTAGAAATTCATATGTAGTATTTTGCAGGTTATTGGTATTGAAGGATTACGAGTAGCAGACGCATCCATTATGCCCGAAATTATATCGGGGCACCGAAACATTCCTGTTTATATGATTGCCGAAAAAGCAGCAGATATGATTAAAGAAGACTGGGGTTACTTGGAAAAGTCATAATTATATAATAAACTTTTATGAAAAAATAGCATTATCCATCAACGACACTTTACCACTACTATGGCACTTGTAAAATGGGACCAAGTGGAGATCCGACTGTTGTCGTCGATCCCAGATTAAAGGTATTTATAAAAACATATTAGAATATTCATGCAGAATATCATAATAAGCAGCATGTGTTTTAGAAATTCATATGTAATATTTTGCAGGTTATTGGTATTGAAGGATTACGAGTAGCAGACGCGTCCATTATGCCCGAAATTATATCGGGGCACCCAAACATTCCTGTTTATATGATTGCCGAAAAAGCAGCAGATATGATTAAAGAAGACTGGGGTTACTTGGAAAAGTCATAATTATATAATAAACTTTTATGAAAAAATAGCATTATCCATTGTTACGTCCTGAGGACTTCGCGATTTCCTTCTTTCATAAAAACCTTTCGTAAGATGTTTTTCTAACAGAATTGTTCTTGGGATGACGACGACAGAATAATATTTGTCAATCGACGGGCAGGTTACTAATGATAATGAATCATTATCATGAATCATTATTCTTTCCGACATTAAGTCAAACAAACATGTACATTAATTGTGAAACCTGTGCCGCCGGTGAATAACCGGTCAGATCGTGATTCCCAGGGAAGATTCGTGAAAAACACTTGACGCTAGACAATAACAGATAAGAACGAGACGATAGAAATTTCGAAACCTAGCGTCTCGATCACGAGAATTGAGAAACCCGCGCCGCGGAAATTCGGGAAAAACACTTCACGCTAGACGAAAACAGATTAGGACGAGACAATAGAAATTTCGAAATCTGGGGTCTCGATCCGTGAGAAAAACATGTTTTTCAGATGATGACTAACAAGGGTCATCATCGGAAAAACAGGTCTCCCACCAAAAATTGAATTAAGACATACTCCTCGATAACCCGTCCCTAAAATCATATATAAACCGCGACGGCGGAACACCAGATCATTCCGAAACTCTAGACAGTAAAGTCCGCGCCTACGAGACCCTTTATTTGAATTCTGTGAACCAACGGTGCAGAAGGACCCTTGTTTCCGGGACCGACGAGAGTACTGGCTCAAAGGCGTTACCTAATCACCATCTGCGTCAATAGTAAGTTCCAATTATCCACTACCCCTTTTTCCTTTTTTTCTTTTTTTTCTTCTGCATACATATATATATGTGTATAAAATATCATGCACACATATATATATATATATATATATATATCTTTAAAAACTCTCCTTACCCCAGTTTTAAATAGTTAAATAATTTTAGTGCTTTCCCCCGTTCACCGCCGCAAATTTCTGGGGGTGGTTATCCGAAAGCGGATAAACCGAATCAGGCGCGCCCGCCAAGTGGAGCGACAGCTTCTTTCTGTATTCATAAATCGCGAACGTTCTCCGCAAGTTGACCGCCGTATCCACGACTTTCCCCCTCCCCCATCTCCCTCACCTGTCCCATGTAGGGGAGACCGGGGCGGGTTGTCACATTTTTCAAATACTGATTTTTAAAAAAATGTTAGCAATATTTTATAATATTGTATAGTACTTTATAATGTAGCTACATCCTTTAGGTATGAGAAAAAAAATATTAGACTTATATATATTTATACACAAAAAAGTTATTTAATTCTAAGCAAAATCGTGAAAATGTGACGACTTACCCCATACCCAGGGTTGGTTGTCACATGACTCTGGATTGATTGTCATATATCTTTTAAGTAAAGGAAACATACGACAAATAGTTCCTGTTTTAATATTTTATTAAAGTTAGTGCTAGTTTTTGGTAAATTTAACTTAATAATATATTGCAGCGTGAATTAAACAAAAAATTAATAATTTTCATAAACTTTGTAATATAATTCTCACAAACTTAGACTAAATAAAAGAATAATAATTCTCAATAAACTTTGTAATACTTTCATAAACTTTGAGTAAATAAAAGAATAATAATTCTCATAAACATTGAATCCCATCGCATTTGAGACAACTTACCCTGAATGGTCATTTTGAACAAAGAAGATTATATTTATAAACTATGTTGCAATAATGGTTAACTAAATACAGGAAAAATTATCTAAAACTATAATATTTCTTATGACCAAAAAGAAATTACGACTGGTAATTCCAAAAACCAACGGCTCAATAAAAATAGAGGCAAGAATAAGTTACTCACAACCTCCAATTTTTAAAATATGCTTGTAAATATCACATGCGACGTTTTTGAAACGAGCTATTTCGTACACCCGACTAACACGATAGGAGCAACCTACACTATAAAGAAGAATATTCCACTCAATGTATTAAGTGAGATATAAGCTTTGTGACAACTTACCCGTGTGACTTCTAACCCCGGTCTCCCCTACCCTTGCGTATCGGGTGTTCCCCGATACCCCGGATTCCTCACCCTTCTTAGAGCCTTCCTACTCCCCGGTTCCTTCCGAGGAACTCGATGATTTCCCTCTGAGCCCTGTTTTTGACCCCTACTCTCCCCTCCCGTACGGATTTTCCGATGACCTTCCCCACCGCCCGTCCTCTCCCGATAGCTCCACATCGACGATCGAAACTCTCGATCTTCGGTCCCCTTCCCCCGCCCTCTCCTGTTCCAGCGTAGAGATTATCTACGAATCTATTTCTCTAGATTAAGGAAAAACCTAACCACTATTCTTTAATATGTAATTTTAGTTATATAACTTCATATATAATTTCATGATCTTATAATTGTAATAATTTTATATAGTTTTATAATTTTAATATGTATGTACACTACACCATCTAACTTCTCTTTTCTTTCTTCTTATATATATATTTTGACTAATAATGATTCTGTAATAGACCGAGCAGGATGTCAAGTTAATTCAGATTCTTTCCCCTCAAAATCCTGCTCAAGGCCTCCGCACTTCTGTACCATCCACGCCCCTCCTCACACACGCACACACACACACACTCATATATACATGCGTATATAATGTTTTGCCTATTCTTCCGTTATAATTATATTCTGGTTAAATTTTATTAGATCTTTTCTTTGTTAATAACTATTCAAATGATTTTGTTATGAATAAACCTATATTAATTATAAAATGAATACCAGTCATTTCGTAAAATAAGACTTCGCCCTCAGTCATCCACTCTCTCGAAAGTCGTACAAGGTCCGATCCCCGGTAATAGGGATATACATCCTTGACCGAAAACAGGACCGCGAGTGCACAGAAATTCACAGTAGGCGTAATAGCGTCCCTTCTGGACGTTGACCCATGACTGGAGTTTCCCGATACGTGCATTCGTCTCGAGGCACGCGTCTTTTCCAGCGTGCACCCGAGATATGATAAGATCTCGTTACGTCTTCCTATCTCCCCTCCTCTAGATAGCCCTTTCCCTGCTATCTTTCCAAAATATTCTACGAATTCCGGAGTTTGACGTAACACCATCAACGACACTTTATCACTGCTACGGCACTTGTAAAATGCACACAGAAAAATATCGTTCTACAGCCAAGAAAAGCAATTACTTATTTTATTTTATTTTGTTTGAATGATAGTTTTCTTCAACAAAGAATATTTTCTTAATATTAGTTTTAAGATATACTCATCACAAATATTAGAAAAGCTTATCATCATGTGTTTAAAAGAAGAATTTATTCTTCTTTCAAGTATATTCTGAAACTTTATCTAAGATAAGCCACATAAGCTTGATTTGAATATTTGATGATATATTAAAGTAAGAATATGTATTTGATATGAATTCTAAGGAAGAATCAGAAGAAATAAAATATAGTTTGGGAGAAAAAAAGTTATTCTTGCTTCAAGCAAATCCATTCTCAACTGAAATAAGTATACTTCGTCTAAAAACAATGTTATCTGAGAACAAGTAATTACTTTTCTTTTCATAAGCTGTTTACTGATTCTTTAGTTAAGAATATGAAATACTTGAAATCAATATTTCTTTTTTGATTGCGCATTTTACTTCTTCGCATATGCGTAATCGCAACTACTTCTAACGCCTTGCCTTTCGTGGCGCTTTGTCTTGCTTTCTTTTTTGTGTGCGTATTTCCATCACCCAATTTTCGAATGAGCCGCGTCACCAACTATATATATATATAAATATCTCGTCGGCCGCGTTCACTTTCTTATATCACTGTTGGTCACACTGTTACCGCGCGGCAATTGTTTCTGCGCGATACCGCGTCCTGTGTGCAGGGTGAAGGAGCCATATTGCCTCCATCTCCGTTTCGACAAGGTCGCGTCCCGCGCGTTTTATAATTCTATTGTGGCATCAGTGATACTGTAAAGCCCTTTGCACAATAGGCGATAGAAATAGCGATAGCGACAGCGACAAGGTTGCCGACAAAGCTGTAAGGTTTTTAATATAAAACAGCTTTATTGTCAGGATAGCAATATATTCAAATGTCCAGTGTTCCCGGTGATATTCGCCAATAAGTCGCTTCAATAATTACTCGGTCTCAATAACCGCTCACAATCAGTCTCAATAAATACGCACAATTACTTCAACAATCAGTCTCAATAAATAAGCACAAATACTTCAACAATCAGTCTCAATAAATAAGCACGAATACTCAGTCTCAACATCTATTTTCTTCTACTAATACGAGCCATTCTCATAGGATTTCTATAACACAACTTATTCTCAGGCTGAAATCCCATGGTGCGGAATGGAAGTGCGGAATAGAGAATGCGTCATAGACACAGCCAATCAGAGCTATGCCGCAGTGTTTACAATTTTTCCTGCATGCGTTCGTATCGCAGTTGCGTTAAAGATTTGCGTCATAGAGCCATAACCTTTTAGTATTTGATCTGTGTATTTGAGTGCCTAACTTAAACTTTAATAGACTCTTCAACCATCATTATTTTGGTTTCCATATTCACACAAAACAGTTTTAGCAAAAAACATCAACAATACTGTATGGCGTGTATGATCGAGACCAACAGTACTGTGCCGAGGCTGCATTACGCATTCCGCATTCCGCAAGTCTTTGACCGGCCTGTTCACATGGTGCAGAAAAATGACCAAAAATGCGTCAATGCAGTTCAAAAATTTAAAAATATTGTTTTCAACTTTTTCATATTCAATATAAAATTTTATTTAATGTTATATTAATAATTATTATTGCTATTACATAGATTATTATTTATAAAAACGTTTGAATTATTTTAATAAAATGTTTATTATATCAATTATTTTCATTCCGGATGCGTCATTGCTCGTCTATGACGCACCATGTGCACAGGGCGGGAGACATTTGCAGAATGCGTTGATGCGGCATAGCTCTGATTGGCTGTGTCTATGACGCATTCTCTATTCCGCACTTCCATTCCGCACCATGGGATTTCAGCCTCACGCTGGCTACATCACGACTCCCCTACTTCGACTCCTTGCAAATCCTGTTCCTCTTTCAATCGCTACTAGCGCCTCGCTGCTAGTGTCAATTATGCTACGTCACCTCTCAAATCGCCGAATCCCTATATCACCGCATTAATAACTTAGACATCTTACTAACCGAATCTGCCGCTTACAGCTCGGCCGTCCTGACATTATAGTTCGTCCCGAACTAGTCGTCTGTACAATATATATATAAAATATTTATCAACCCTTATTGTTGAACGTTCTAAAATTATCTACGTTATTACGCTGCAATATTTTTACATTGCCTTTTTTATTATAAGCTTACATCCTAACGCAATTATAATACAATTATATATATAAATATTTATCAATCCTTATTGTTGAACGTTCTAAAATTATCTACGTTATTACGCTGCAAGTGTTTTTACATTGTCCTTTTTATTATAAGCTTACATACTACCGCAATTATAATACAATAAGAATTCATGTATCCTCTGATACCTGTGGTGCCACTTCTTTCAGTCTTATCCAAGGCTTTATTTTGTCTGCTGATAAAATAGTATTTAATGGCTTCTGCGCAAGACTATATCCAGGTATATCCGTCACAACATATCTATTCTTTCGCAACACACGCGCGATTTGATATGGGCCCTTAAATTTCGGAAATAGCTTCTGATTTACACCCGGTTTATGTTGCAGTACTTTAATTAAAATTAAATCACCCTCTTTATATGTTGTTGGTTTCTTATGTCGTTTATCATATTGATTTTTATTATATTCTTGTACCGCACGAGTAACTATTTTTGCCGTATCTCTAGCTTTATTACGTTCTTGCTCAATGTTTTTATCAATTGCAATCAACTCATCTATATATCGTCGAAGATCTTTATCCGATTGATTTTTTTTATCATAACCTAAAAATACCATGCTAGGCGTAGTATTTATTGACTTATGAAAGGTATTATTTAAAATATATTGTACTCTACCAAGTTTACTAGCCCAATCACTCAAATCATCAATAATTTTAGAAAGTGTTGATTTCAAAAATCTATTTACACGTTCTACTGCGCCATTTGCCCAAGGTGAGGCAACCGCTGTCATTATATGTTTAATACCATTTCCCTGTACAAACTGCGCAAATAAATTCGAAGAAAACGCTGTTCCGCGGTCGCTAACTATCCTTTCTGGACATCCGAATAAATTAATTAAAGTTGTAAGATGTACTACAGAGTCACCCGAAGATACAGACCTGGACGGATACAACCAGACAAACCTAGTATATGCATCCACAACTACCAGAATATACCTATACTTCTCCGCAGTTTCTTCCAAAGGACCAAAATGATCTATATGTATAGTATGCATAGGAACGGGTACAATATCGACAAGCTCCATTTCTCCTTCCATTTTTCCTGCAGCTATAGTATTACTAAGACATTTTATACAGTTTTCTATATATTGTTTAACTCTAAATTTCATACAAGAAAACCAATAGTACTTGAGAATTCCCTGAATAGTTTTGTCAATGCCAACATGGCCCATTTCATCGTGATGAATTCTAATAACATTATTTACCATATTATCCGGAACAACAAATAATTGTCGATCTTGATAATTTCTAAAAACCAAGCCATTGATTAACAAAAAATACTTATTTTTTTTTATCTCAAGCTCTAATGCAATTTCCTTTAATTTAGGATCAGTCAATTGTTTATACATTATTTCATCTTCTGCTGACATACTATTCACGATCATCACGTTTCGACTCAAAGAATCCACATGTACCATTTTGCTTGACATACGATGTATCAAGTCGTACTGATAATTTTGTAAATATAAACTCCATCTTGCAATTCGGGGATTAATGTTAATTTTCTTCATTGCCATAACCAGAGAATTACAGTCCGTTACAATTCTAAATCTAATACCCTGTAAATATACATGAAATCGTTCTACTGCCTTCACTATTGCTAGAGTTTCTAACTCGAAACTGTGATAATTTTTTTCGCAATCAGTTGTTGATTTACTAAAATACGCTATCGGACCAAAATATCCCTCACTCTGTTTCTGCAACAGTATCGCACCGAAACCATGACTACTCGCGTCTGTATGGAGCTCCGTTTCTGATCTCGGATTATAAATTCACAAAACCGGCGGAGATACTAACTCCCTTTTTAACTGCTCCAGCGCACTTTTACAATTATTATCGAAATCGAATTGAACTCCTTTCTTGAGCAAGTTTTGTAGAGGCTTTGCTTTCAACAAAAAATCTCTAATAAAGCTACGGAAAAAATTACATAAACCTAAAAATCCTTGAAGTTCTCTTACATTACTGGGTGTTGGATAATCTATTATTGCTTGAACATGTCTCTTACTCATGGTGATACCATTCGTGTTATCAAATAACCAAGGTATTCTATTTCCTGTTTCAAAATGAACACTTTGCTAAATTTAACTCTAAACTGTATTTTTTAAGGATGATTAGAACCTGTTTCAAAATATCTAAATTTTCTTGAATATCAACCGTAGCGATCAATAAATCGTCGATATATACTAATAATTTTTTATTTAAAATTAAATCGCGGAATAAACTCAATATGCGCTTCTGAAACTCAGCTGGTGATTCAGAGAAACCAAAAGGTACCCTTGTATACTCATACTGCCCATTGTGCGTTGCAAATGCGAAATATTTGGAGTCCTCCGAATGTATCGGGATTTGATGGAAACCATCCTTTAAATCCAACTTAGTGAAATACTTCTTTCCATACAATTGATCCAATTGATCATCGATAATAGGAAAAGGGTATTTCTGCGGGTAAATTCTTTGATTTAAAGGTCGAAGATCCACACACATTCTCCTCCTCCCATCCCTTTTTGGCACTAATACAACACGAGCACAATATGGAGATATACTAGGTTTTATAATATTCCGTTTGAGTAAATCCTCAATGATATTATCCAACTCTCTCTTTTCAATCTCTGACATCCTTCTAGGCGCATACCGAAACAGTGAGTTATCCTTCAGATGGACTTTAGCGCAATAATCATCTTTTACAGGTTCAATCCTCAAACTATCCACCGATTCAAAAACATTTATCACCTGTTTTTTCAAAGTAAAAGGCATATCCTGTTCCAAATAATTACTAATATCATGCTTACTTGGTTGTTCTATAACATCGATATTAAGAATAGTATGAATAAACTCTACAGTTTCTTTATCAATTTCAAACCGATAGCCACCATTTTGATCAATTAATTTCAAATTTGCATTTTGGAAAAATTGTCTACCCAGTAATAAATCGTACTTCATGGTGCCATCTTCTACTATTAATAGATTTACATAAAACCAGACGCCTTCTAATCCCTCTAGCATTATTTGATCCTGAATTTTTCCTAAAATTTCTATCGCAGTACTGTTAACACCTTTTAATTGCATATCGCTGCTGACTTTTAACAATTCTTTTCCAACGTAACATTTATCATAAACTGATTTTCTCATAAGACAAACAAAACTACCTGTATCAATTAACGCTTCTAATTTAATATTCGGAACTGTAATACTCTGTACCGCGATACACGATTTATCCTTATTACCCGTGTTGATGTCACTCACGAAAACTGTTGAATCCGTCAAATCCGTCAAGGGCGACCTCGCATTCTCCGTTCCCGACTCGATCACATGACTAGTGCGTGTTCCCGTAGTTTCTCTTTTCGGACACGCCGGGCTGATGTGGCCTTCCTCGCCGCAATGAAAACAAACCGTCTTCCTTTGTCTGCAATCCCTCGAGATATGTCCTGGTCGTTTACAAATGAAACACGTCCTCTCTGTATGGTCCTGTCGTGCTGCCTCGCTTCTCTCTGCAATGTTTCTGTTTGAAAATCGGTTATGACCTCCAAATCGTACGCCTGTATTATCCATTCTTCTCGGCACAGCGGAATCTTCCGTTATTCGACAAACATGTTCAATAAAGTCTGGAATGTTCGTAATCCACGTACTTAGAACCAATTTCCTCAGAGTTGGCTCCTTTACACCGTCCGCCAATAACTCAATTTTTTCTCTCTCTGACAACGATAAATTCTGCATCAATCCTAGCTTATCCTCAGCATAGTCTACAAACTTCTCTGAGTGAATTTTCCAAATCCTTTGTCCAATTTTGGTGAGCGTTGCTGTATACGACTCCTTTACCTCAAAATGACTGCGAAGGCGAAACTTGAAATCCTCCCAAGTTGCCACGTCTTCCATTAGTTGCCTGTTATACCAGTCCTGTGCACGATTTTTTAATTGCAAAACTGCCGCCAGCACTAACACCTCATCTTTAAACTTATACATGCGAGCCACACATGAAATTCTTTCCAGCCATCTAATGACATTCTCATCGTCCTTTCCCGCAAACGTGGGAATCAATTTCGTCGCAAATTTAATTTGTTGCCAGTTAACATTCGAAGTATCAACCTCAATGTCAGAGCTTACGCTTCTAGGGCCAGAAAAAGATCCTCCCGGTCCATTTCGCACCCGCTGCCTCTCCTCCATGACCAGTACCACCGCTTGCACGATTTCTTGAATATTCACTATGGAGTTCATACCTTGACCATTATTATTTGCCACGACTGGAAAACCGTTGATAGTTGGTTGTTCTCCCGGATTCAAATCCTCACTCCCCGTTGTACCCAACATGTTGGATTGATCTGATGTTTTCTGCTGCTCATTAACATTTTCTATCTCCTTCACTATCTCAAAGTTTTTCCGAGCATCACGTCCCGAAAATTGAGCCATATCTTTCGGCCACCCGTTTACTGCATAAAAGTCCACTATTCGAATTAAAATTGCTGCACGAGAGCCTGTCGTTCCTAGTCGCGAAGCCAACGATCTTAATTGATTTATCGTTAACTTTTCAATGTTCTTTTGTTCCATCCAAATAACGTTCACACAGTCCTGACCTTACTCATCGGCCTACACCGCGCGATCACGTGCACGGCCCATGTTCATCACCCCGCACTCGCGTGAGACACACCGTTATTCACCATCAATATTCGTCTGTTAATTTAGCCAGAATCCCACTTCTGAAGAATTAGCTGTAAGGTTTTTAATATAAAACAGCTTTATTGTCAGGATAGCAATATATTCAAAATGTCCATTACAGTGTTCCCGGTGATATTCGCCAATAAGTCGCTTCAATAATTACTCGGTCTCAATAACCGCTCACAATCAGTCTCAATAAATACGCACAATTACTTCAACAATCTTCTTCTTCTTAAGTGCCATGCCCGCTTCGGACGTTGGCGATCATAAGGGCAACTCGTACTTTGTTGACAGTGGCACGGAACAATTCCTCGGATGAGAGTCCGTACCACTGTCGCAAGTTCTTGAGCCAGGAGATGCGTCTCCGACCCGGTCCCCTTCTTCCATCAAACCGGCCCTGCATTATCAAATGGAGAAGCTCGTACTTGTCGGGGCTGCGCATCACATGGCCAAAATAAGCAAGCTTCCTCACTTTTACCGTCTCGACAACCTCAGCTCCCTTGCCCATGCGCCTGAGAACCTCTTCGTTCGTGATTCTCTGAGTCCAGCTAATCCGCAGCATACGCCTGTATAGCCAGAGCTCCAAGGCAGTCTTGCCAAGGCCTCGCCCGTGGGCGTCCATGCCTCCATACCATACAGAAGCACAGAACATACATAACACCGCAGCATTCTGGTCCTGAGTTCAAGGCTGAGATCACGGCTCCTCAACACTCGCTCCATCCTGGTGTATGTCGCCCTCGCTCTCTCAATCCGCACTCTGATCTCTCTAGTATGGTCCCAGTCCTCGCTCACCAGTGTTCCGAGGTAGGTGATCTGATTGACTCGCTGGAGAGGGCGGCCGTATGCGGTAACCCCGATGTCCTGTACTCGATCCGGGTATCTCGATACCACCATGTACTTGGTTTTGTTCACGTTCAGTCGCAATCCATATCCCTCACAAGCGGTCCGTCACACGGCTCATGAGGCGCTGCAATCCCTCGACACTGTCGGCCAGGATAACCGTATCGTCAGCATAACGGATGTTGTTGACTAACACTCCGTTTATCCTCATTCCATCTTCCGTGCCCTCCAGAGCCTCCCTGAAGATGTGCTCGGAGTACAGGTTGAACAGAATCGGCGAAAGTATGCAGCCCTGGCGCACCCCGCGACGGATGTCCACCTCCTCAGTGCAGCTGTTATCCACCCTCACGCACGCTTTCTGCTTCCAATATAGGTTGGCAATGAATCGGCAATCCCTCTCGTCAATTCCCAGCCGTCGGCAAACACTTCCACCATTCTCTCGTGTCGCACCCCCATCGAAAGCTTTCTCAAAAATCTATGAAGCATACCCCCATATCGCGCGCTCTCTGGCCCAACACCTGCAAGCTAAACAACGCCTCTCTGGTGCCGAGACCCCTGCGGAACCCGAATTGCGTGTTTCCAATTTTGTTCTTTCCAATTACGGTAAACTCGACCATGGATAAAACCCGAAGGAATACCTTAAGGACGTGACTCATCAGACTTATTGTGCGGT
>JASTWK010001777.1:20000-24990 GCA_030770225.1 Temnothorax unifasciatus | reverse complement strand
AAACTCTTAGGGCTGATTGTTCCAACTTATTGGTAAGCTAACTAATAGTTAAATCATATGTCTATCTTTGTCTAATGTAAAGGATAAACAAAGACATACATATGATTTAACTATTAGGTAGTTTACCAACAGGTTGGAACAACCGGCCCATAAACGGATTATTAATCTATACAGATCTTTAATCCTTAACTTTCTTAACCTCTTAAACAAGGTATACACTAGTCCTTTAAACATTTATATATGACTTCCAATAATTGTGTCTGTCGGTCCTCATTTCTTGCCATCTTATCTATAGCACTGCTTATTTGCAAAGTAGCATCGGCTTGTAATTTCATTGCTTCAGCTAGCATCTGTAAACATATAATATTATTAAAATAAAGTTAAATAAAAATGCATTTTTGAGAAATAAACAGAAAGATTAACCTTCATCGCTTCAGCATGTTTATCTGCTATTGTTCCAAAAGATTCTCGAGTATCATATAATTGTACTCCTAAACGTTCTGAATTTCTACTTGTAAATATATAAAAACTATTTGTTCGAGCTGTGTTATGTATTCTAACTACTTCTGCCAGCGCTCGCGCTGCGTTGCGAACGGTCGCGCGCGATCGGGCGTTTTCGGCGCTTTTCGCTCGAGTTCGGGCGCCTCGCGCCACCTCGAGCTCAGATCTTCCGAGAGTCTCGTCCAGGGGGATCAAACTCCGCGAGTTGTATGGCGACCCGAGCTTTAGTTACTGGGTGCATGTTCCAGGCGGCAGCACATTCTGCTTTCTCCTTACCTCTCTTCCCGCTTGCCTCACCAAACTCGTTAACTGCCAAATCGCGCGAAATGTAGCTTTTGTCGTTATGGTTATACAGTATATGGTCCCAATCAGCAGACAATGTTTTTTAAATGTGTTTTTAATATTTATTTTTTATTAATTATACATTTATACAATCCATTGTAAAAATAATATTTATTTAATGTTTATTAAATATTTATTTTACATTGATTATTTATTTGAAGTAGTGATTTAGGAAAAATATTTATTAAACATTTATTTAACGTTTATTTAACATTTCTTTTTACATTAATAATTTATATGCAATAATGATTTGAAAAAACATTTATTTAATATTTATTCGACATTAATTTAATATTTACTTTACATTACTTATTCACTTGCAATAATAATTTGAAAAAACATTTACTTAATATTTATTCGACATTAATTTAATATTTATTTTACATTAGTTTAATATTTATTTCACATTACTTATTCATTTGCAATTAAGGGTAATTTCATTATTTAAACCACCAAATTTCGAAAAAATTGTTTGCACGACCATTTTTTATTTTCTTAATAATTATTTTACGTATTCCCTATACCTTTAAGGGTACAAAAACAATTTTTTCAAATTTTTCCACACATTTTCCGTTTAGATATAAATAATGTAACTCGTGTCGAGGGGGTTATTTGAGCAAAATTTTAGTATTATTCAATGGGTCATAACTCTTTACTGGTGAAAGCTACAAGGCTCAGCTTGGGCTCATTCGAAAGCTTACGAGTAGTACTTTTTCATATATTTGTCGATTAAGTCTCAACTGAAGCCTAAACCCCTTATAATGAGGGTTGAATATTGCCTTTGAAAACGCATATTCACAACATTTCGCTCGTCGTAAAAATATTAAACAGTTCGAAATTAGTGGCCAATATTGTATTGAAAATTAATATACATATGGATACTATAAAAAAAAATTAAGAGAACCCACCGTTTCATCCCCTTCACAACATATCACCCCTTACAGTGACGTGTTTATAAAAAACGTAGCATGTTTGAAGCCTAAAAAGTGCATGTGGGGGACGGGCTACAAATTTTTTGTTGGGCGGAAATTTTAGTGTTTTGTGTCAGCTTTGAAGAAAAAAAACATTCATCTTGTTATTCGCAGCCCTTCAAAAGTTACAAACACCTAAATTACCTTAAAAACCGCCCCGAAAAATATTTATTCGCTGTCGAAAAGTGACACGTACGCGCGCGCGTAATGACATATAAACAACTACAATTTATAAAAATTGGTAACCAACATATTACTAACAAATAGTCGTTTAGTTATTTATTTATTTTATATCAAGTAACGATTTTTAGTCATTTTGCACTTTGTCACTTGTCTTAATACGGACGTTTTCTTTTGGCGAATAATTTTTATCGATCCCTTACCTGGATAGTACTGTCGCGTTAATTCCAGCCGCTAGGAAATAACCTGCTTCTAAAATCAAAAAATAAATAAAAGGTATGTTCGAACGCACGTCTCGTATGTACGAAGATGCAATCGTGTGACATACTCGTATACGCAACGCTTTGAATGGAAACAGCTGAATCTGTTCAAGAAAAAGTAAACATTTTGAGTCTTTTTCCTTCAACTTACACTTCTTCGCAAATTCAGAAAGATTTTAAAGTAACAGAATATTTAGTTCATAAAACGAGAGATTTGGTAAAAAAAAACAAGGAGTTTTGCCGAAAGTAGAATTTAAGAAACCGAGCAATATTCTTGATATTGATACTATTAAAACAGTAGAAACGTTTTATCAAAATGATGATTACAGTAGGATGATGCCAGGGAAGACAGATTGTAAATCTATACGTCGACAAGATGGATCAAAGGAAAACGTTCAAAAAAGGCTGCTTTTATGCAATTTGCATAACGACCAAATTATATCACCCCGGGATGTTTTTGAATACTGTTCGACTCATATTAAAGGTATACTATTTTTTTCTGTTCTAAACATGAAATTGAGAAGACAAGGGAGATTCTTGACAAACAATTTAAAATAGCAATACCGATTCCTGAAACTCGTTCATTCCGCAGTTTCCACCCCGTCAACGAATCAAGTATCCAGGCAAAGAAAACGTCTATGTCAAGAGAAGTGACAACGTTTAAAATGGTCAAGAACCGCCAAAAGTAAAAGTGTCTATCGCAACAACTAAAAATGAGTAAATTCGTCAAAAGAAAACATCTGTATCCCAAAACGTGAGAGGCAAGGAGACTCACGGTAATAAAGCACCCCGAAACGTGAGAGGCAAGGGGACTCACGATAATAAAGCATCCCAAAGGAGACAAATTTCTACCACGTCCACGCCGTTGTCTCTGGGTGATGCTGAGAGTAGAATAGGAAATAGCATTATACATGTAAACCAATTTGTATTGTGTCAATAAATAGTATATCTATATGCACGACAAAGATATTGAGAGATAAATCGTATAAAAAACGGACTCTCAATCGATGCAGACATTTCTTGAAATTTTTTTTTAAAAACAATTACTATATGTTACTAACATACACGTTAAACATTAACATTCATAAATTGTAGTTGTTTATATGCCATTACGCGCGCGCATACGTGTCACTTTCCGACAGCGAGTAAATATTTTTCGGGGCGGTTTTTAAGGTTACTTAGGTGCTTGTAACTTTTGAAGGGCTGCGAATAACAAGATGAATGTTTTTTTTCTTCAAAGCTGACACAAAACACTAAAATTTTTGCCCAACAAAAAATTTGTAGCCCGTCCCCCATATGCTCTTTTTAGCTTAGGCTTCAAACATGCTACGTTTTTTATAAACACGTAACTGTAAGGGGTGATATGTTGTGAAGGGGATGAAACGATGGGTTCTCTTAATTTTTTTTTAGTATCCATATGTATATTAATTTGCGATACAATATTGGCCACTAATTTCAATTTCTGTTCAATATTTTTACGACGGGCGAAATGTTGTGAATATGCGTTTTCAAAGGCAATATTCAACCCTCATTATAAGGGGTTTAGGCTTCAGTTGAGACTTAATCGACAAACATATGAAAAAGTACTACTCGTAAGCTTTCGAATGAGCCCAAGCTGAGCCTTGTAGCTTACACCAGTAAAGAGTTATGACTCATTAAATAATACTAAAATTTTGCTCAAATAGCCCCTTCGAGACGAGTTACATTATTTATATCTGAACAAAAAATGTGTGAAAAATTTTGAAAAAATTATTTTTGTACCTTTAAAGATATAGGGAATATGTAAAATAATTATCGAGGAAATAAAAAATGGTCGTGCAAAAGGCATTCGGTCATTTAAAATGGAATTACCCATAATAATTTTAAAAAACATTTATTTAATATTTATTCAACATTAATTTAATAATTATTTTACATTACTTATTTATTTACAATAATGATTTGAAAAAACATTTATTTAATATTTATTCAACATTAATTTAATATTTATTTGACATCCCGGGTGAATTTCGTAATGAGCCGACACTGGTTTCTGACATTCACCGCACATTAAGAAATATTATATCATATATCCAATTCAAAATTTTATTACTCTTTTTAAACTGAATTTGTTTCTTAAAATGATTTTTGAAAAATTATATATTTGCGCTGGTTATAACATATGTAGACTATATATGTATAACACTTCATTGAATTAAGAAGTAGTCCACCACGTAAGGCAGTTGGCTCACGATCCAGAGGTCCCGAGTTTGAATCCCACCAAGGTAAGTGTATTTTTTCAGATTTTTCAGATACGAGAAAATATTTATAATCGTAGACGGCATCTTAAGAAACAAAGTTAAAAAATAATAATAAAATTTCGAAATAAATAATTTTTTTTGTCGTTAAAATAAAAGTTTTTAAACACTAAAAAAATGTCTTTTTAAACGTTAAAATAAACGTTTTTAAACGTTAAAAAAATGTTTTTTTAAATGTTAAAATAAATGTTTGTTTAATTTAAAAAAGCGAACTTAACCCATCATTTTTAACATTTTTAAAAATGTTTTTAAAAACATTTCTTTGCTGATTGGGTATATATAGCTATAAGGTATATGCACGCGTATGTACAGTTTAAAATACCGCCAATTCCCCCACTACTTATTTTAGTTCATATATCTCTGGGTGCATGTCATAGACGGCGCTGAAAGTGTCGCCCACTTTTCCAAGAGGGGAGTTTGGACCCCCTGGTCTCGTCCT
>JASTWK010001777.1:0-15000 GCA_030770225.1 Temnothorax unifasciatus | reverse complement strand
TGTAAACTGATTTTCCGAAGCATATGATGAAGCTTGTAAAGAAACTTCAGAAGATGTAGAGTTTTTAGAGCTATTAACCTTTTCTCTGGTCTTTGCTTCAGCATTATACAGTTCTGTGAGGTTATTGGATAAAGTCTTCTTTGGAGAACTCTTCACATAATGTTTAGAAAAAGAGGTGCTGACTTTAGATTGCTTTTGTGATGATGATTGTAGAACTTTTGAAGGTACACTGAGTAACATAGTATTCTTTTTCTCCTCAGCTTTCTTCATAGTCTTCTTCCTTTCACTGATGATCTTTTCCAGCAATTTCTCACGATTATTTTCTGATGATATAGATTCACCTAGATGTCTTGTAACTTTCGATTTTTTGATGTTTGAGAAATCTTCAATAATAATGTTTCTTTTGCACTTATGACTAGAAATCTTATCAACTGAGGTAGAAGCTTCAGGAACATGGATTGTTGGTGGTGATGGAATGCTTGGCCTTTTTTTCTTAAATTGATTTTCTAAGTGCTGGTCATTATCAGACTCATCTGAAGATGTAATTTGTTTTATTTTTTTCTTTCTTCTTCCTCTTCCCATTTCTTTTCCAGTATCAGTCTCATAGGCTGAGGCATATTCTACTATTCCTGCCAATCCTTTTCGTGCATGAAAATATGTTTCTGTAGCAGAGAAATATTATTACTTAGATTTAAGTAAAAAGAATACAAAGAAAAATTGCTTACCATAATATCTTTTAACTTCCACTGAATAAATGGACCAATTTGATTGCGCATTTACTTGAGTTCGAACTAATGTCCCTGCTGTAGAATTATCTCCTGGCCAGAGTATGCTCCCGATCATATTTTCATCTAAATCTTGAAGCCACTTTGTGAGAGCTATTTCGTAATATTCATCTTCATCATTATCGGTAGATAAGAACTTCACGACCACAAACTGCAAAATAAAAAGGTAAAAAATAAAATTTAATAATCATGTTTTTTCATACCATAAATTGTACTCTTTGAGCAATAACAATGTTTTTAATTGTAAAATTTTTACGTTTTAAATGTTAAACATACCCTAGCTAAAAAAATGTTAAATATTATTGAAACAATGGCATTGTGTGAAGAAGAGAAACACATAAAAAAGAATTATCATTGGAAGGCATCAACCAACACTTAGCATGAATGTTCTGCAATGGCACGACAAGTCTTTCGTCATCTATTTCTGAGACTGTAACAATGCCTAATCGAGATGATGGCAAAGGATATGTATAGAAATTATCTATTTTCTGAAACTTGTTACAAACAAGTATCACTCTTCTCTCTTGCTTTACAATATTCCTCAAAATATAAACATTTCCATCTCTTGTGCAGAAGCAAGAATCTTTTATACCAATCCGGAAAATTACACAATCAATAGAAAGACGCTGAAAATATGTTCCTGGTAATTGTTCTTCTACATCGTCATGTCTGTAAGAAAGGTGAACAGTCTTTTCTTTAGTTTTCAATTTAATTTTTACTGTTCTGGTTTGCTCCAAATCTCGTCGTGCAGCTTGTTGTAGTGGTTTATATCCAGATTTTAGGCTACTTTTAATGGATTTTAAACGATTTTCAAATATAAAAGAGCTGAAATTCTCCAGAGGACCGTGTTCTGCACATTCTTGAGCCAAATGACAGAGTGAGTGAACATTATACACCACAAAACGTCTCCCATATAAATTGATACAATGCTGAATGAAAGTTCTGAGTAATTCATTAGCAAAGTCATTAAGTACATTGACATGCAAAGGGCTAGAGAGGATATACAGAGCAGTCTGAAGTAAGAGATAATTTTTATAAACGTTTTTCTGCAATTCATCACGAAATACTAGGAGTCCATCATAAAGACATAATCTTCTCTCTTCTGTACCTTTGTACATCTTCCAGTCGTTAATTGATCTCGGTGGTCTGCAAAAATCACTTGGACAGAAATCCTTTAAAAAAATTAAATTGTTGGAAATATTTTTTCTGGAGAACTTGTTAAGTTTCCATGGTCCATTCCATTGCATCCATGCCATCAATAATCGTTTAAAGACTCCATGCCAGACTAAATGAAATGGATCTAATCTAAATTGGGAAACCATTCCTGTATGTACTCTCTCTAGAATAGAACGGCCTTTATGATGAAGTGGATCTTCCTGAGTGATGAACGAGTGATCAGTTCGCAATGGAGCATTCAGATTTGTGTAGACTACACGATCAGCAACATATTCCCCAATACAAGTGCACTTTTCACAAGCTCTGTAACCTCCATGACTAATACAACATTTCACCAATGAGCGAGCTGGTGCATCAAGAATATAATTTCTTATTATGAATGGATATGTGAAGCCATCCCGAACATAACCATTTTCCAATAAATCCTCTAGTTCATTGACGAATTCGTGCAGATAAGAATGCATATCAGCAGGATCATGATCACCAAAATACAAACAAATAATAAACGGCTCATTTTCTGTATTTATCAAATAACCTAAAATTGGCCAAAACTTTAATTTAGAGCTTTTAGATAATGGAAGGCCATCCATATTGACATCAATAATAACTGAATTATGAACATTTAAATATTCAGCAAGAAGCATATTATCAAGGTTTGCTTTTATACCCTTGTACCACAGTTGGGATCCATCAGCTAGCTGTTGAATACCTATGATTGGAGGTGTTTGAAGTAAGGTTTTGTAACTTTTAGGTAAAATAGGAAACAATACCCTCAATCTAAGAAGTAAATTATTTAACTTTTTCATGGATAACACGCCTCCATCAAGAGCCCACTCTCTCAATGTTGCTAAAGCATAAAAACTTCTCTGTTCATCATTTTCAAATTGAATTATTAAATCATTATCTTCATGATCACTACATCTGTTATTAACATCATCCATTTCAGCAATTCCATCACTGTCGCTGTTCTCATCTTCGAAATGTAATTCACTATCAACATCATTACCATTTATAGTGTTTTCATTTTCAAAAAAAACTATCATTAGATGCCTCAGATCCTGCTGATAATATTGCTGATAATTCAGAGCTATTCGTTTCTGAAGGAATATCTTCATTATTGATCTCTGGAATAGACAGCACATGAATTTCTTCATTATCATCGGACGAAGTTTCTGCTTTGTAGACCGCGGTTATTCGTCTTCTTAAATCAGCCAGTTTTACTTTATTCCTACTTTGGCAAATTAATTCCTTGATTTGCTTCTTCGCATTTCTACCATACTTCACATGTAAAAATAATATATAAAATAAAATATTTATTATATAAAAACAATTAATATATAATAACATTAATATATATAAATACTACTTATTTTGCATTTACAATAATATAAAAATATCGATGTATGAAAATCATAAATAAATAATGGCAAAAGCAAGAAGTATAAGAATAGTAGAATTATTGATGAGCGATAACATTTAACCTGCATAATGAGGAGGTTATAAAATAAAGCATGTGAGCACACAATGTTTCCAATTAAATAAACCTGAACAAATACATTAACAAATTATGAACTATATGAAAATTATATTTCATAAGTTATTTATGAAGTAATCATAATTATGTATAGTCGACTCTTCAAGGACACAAAACTCAAGTAGAAAGCTATCACATCTGATGTCATTTTGACATAATAACCAATAATGACCAAATATTGATATTATGATGACATCAAACGACGATATAGGTTATTAAGTAAATAAGTAAACAATAAATTTACAAAAGGTAATCTGAATCGACCAAAAATATATGTAGATTTCGAAAACGAGAATTCTTGAAGTTAAAAACAGATAAATAAGAAATAACGCTATGAAAAACTTACCGGTGGACTTTCACTCATTTTCGATAATTGATTGCTGGCTTTATTAAATAGCACGACTCAGCACTCTTAGCAGTGATGCCAGACACGTAACACGGCTGCAGTATACTGCGATGGGCTCGGCAAACAAGCACGATCACGTCAATTGTGCACGACACACGGGGATACTTTCCGTTTCACGCACATACAGCCTTGCACTCATCGCAGCACGCTCATTGGATATCGTGCGTCGCGGGCGACAATCGCATTGGTCGATCGAGGCCATGACGCGGTCCCGTGAAACGGAGATAGTAGAGGGAGTACTCACACAAAAGAGGAGCCACGTCCGTGAGCGCTCAGCGCAGATGAGATAGCTGCTTAATTTGCAGCTGTTTTAAAAATCGTGAATCTGATTGCATGATGTACTTTTTAGTTTTGACGGTCAAAATTTAAAGCTAAAATATATTATATTTTATATATATTTATACATGTTATATAATTATAATAATCTTATTATAATATAATAATTATTATAATAATTATATAATAATTATATAATAAAAAAATATTATAATAATATACATTGAGAAATAAATATTTTTTTCAAACAAAATTTTGTTGATTTAATAAAACCGGAAGATTGTATGTTGCCAAGCAGATGATTTGATTGGCTTAACAAAATATTTTTTTTTGTTCTTTTTGACTATTTTCTTTGTTGACTATATTGATTTGTTCTTTTTAACTAAATATTTTATACTATCAATTATACATAATATGACATTAACTAAATATTTCTTTGAATAAATTTGCTATTTTTAAAAACGTTAATGTTCTTGGTTCAACACAATTATTTTATTGAGTTAACAAAATTGATCATTAACTTTAAAAAAATGATTTTGTATGATACCATTTTCAGAATTCAATTATTTTATTTTGTTCAAATAATAGACGTGTACTTAATTCAATAAAATAAATAATTGGATCAATAAATTGAAAAACCAACAAAATTGTTTTGTTGATTTAATAAAACCGGAAGATTGTATGTAGCCAAGCAAAATTGTTTTGTTGATTCAACAATATTTTTCCCTCAGCGTAGATAACATTATGTATAATTTTTTATATGCATATATATATACACAAGATGGACAAAATACAGCATTATTTTGTATTAACGTTATATTTTGTCCATCCTGCATAATGTACATAATTTTCCTAATTTTATACGTGTCAAAAAATATGAATGAGTTTATTTGTAACCAAAAGTAGGTAAAATCCTCATGTCCGTTTATTTATGGTAGATAGAAATTAAGACCCGTTTAATTTTTTCATATTTCATATTTTAATTTAAACCTATATAATCGATCGAAGTTGTAAATGCTATCGACGTCTGATCGACGTCGATCTGATTTGCTATTTCGATCTGGGAAATTAAGCGTAGACGCCATCGACGTCTGATCGACGTCGATCTGATTTGCTATTTCGATCTGGGAAAGCTGTAGACGCCATCGACGTCTGATCGATGTCGATCCGATGTATCAATTCCCCCTGGGTAGGGAAAACTTATTCGGTTTACCGCCAACCAGAAAAAATCGCGTATTCTTCGTCCTTTTCTTTTCGCATTCGCGTTATTAATAGCGAACATGAATAGTGAATCGGATCTCGACAATTTAAAAAAGCGTCGTTCTACTCTTAAAGGATCATGCACGCGCGTGAAAACATACGTAGATAGCATCACATCGGTCACGCCGGCGGTAACGGCGCAACTCGAGGAGCGCAAAAATAAATTAGAGCAATTCTGGAAGGATTATACGACGATGTACAAACACAATTAGAAGCACTCGATGAGGCCGAAGTAAACGATAGAGCGGGATTCGAACCCAGCGAGAAATGACCCATCGAATCGACATCAAATTGACGTCGAAAACGTATATCAAAAAGTAATTGAAATATTCATCGATCTCGATGGAAATGTGGTATCACTTTCGATGACTTTTCAATTCAGAATAAATCGATTTCGATTCGATATTGATTACTATTTCCTCACTGCAGCTATTATTAGAAACCATAAAACATGATCTTTTTCTTGTATTATGCATTAAAATAAATAAATATATTCACATTCCACTATACTTATGTGTTTAATAGTATATCGAAAATATATCAAAAATTATCTATTTATTTCTCCCCAATATCTTTATTAGAAAAGCACAAAACTTACAATAGAAATAATGTTTACAATTAATTTATTTATCTAGGTAGAATTGCACATATATGCACATTTATTATCACAAAAATATATTACTCAAGTCTAGATAGAGTTGCATATATATGTATTTATTATCAAAAACATATATTATTTAAGTCGATAGATAGAGTTGTACATATATGTATTTATAATCGCAAATATATATTATTTAAGTCTAGATAGAGAATATATATTGCACATATTGTATATTTATTATCACAAAAAAACAGATTTGACAGATTGACTTAGTGCAATTAACATAGATTGATTCAGTGTAATTAAGATTTAGGTAAGTTTGTCATTGAATGAAGTTTGTCATTAATGCATTTTTTTTACAAAGTCAATTCGTTTAAATTAAAAATAAATTATTAAAAGTAAAAGTAAATGGTTATTTTATATCCCAAGTAAATTGCGCCATAACTTGTTCCTAATATACTGATCATATGTACGTCAAAATATAAATAGTCTTGTATGCAAAATGTAAAAAAAGACATAAATTGTAAACAAATTAATATTAGAATTAGTAGAACAGATGTGTATTTAATTTTCTCTCTTTTATGAGTCTATATTTTTGAAATGTCTGACTTTGAGAATAAAATGTCTGTACAAAATCAACATCTCTAACAATAAGTTAAATAACTGTTGAAATAGATATAATATAAACACTTGCTACGTTAAATGTCATAAATAGCATATAATAATTACTGATATACCCTTATGGACAAATGCACTCAACTTTCGATGTTAAAAAAACCGTTAAAAAACACCATAGAAAAACTCTTAAAGTTGGGAATGATTTCGGACCGCCAATTGAAAGTTAACCATCATTTGAAGGTTAATCTTTAATTGGCGGTTATACCCAATTTTAAGGGTTTTTCTTTGGATGATGGTTAACCTTCAAGTGATAGTTAACCTTTAATTAATGGTTAATCCTTAAAAATGACGGTATAAACCCTAAAAATATGAATCCTCAAATGAAAGTAACAAATATGGCGTCCCAATGAAAATCTCTTAAGGGCTCCGCTCGCTGAACCGGACTCCTCGCCTCGACTCTCCCTCTCGGACGCTAGCTGCCGCAGCTCTCCCTTTCCTGGCAGTGAGCTCTCCCTGGTGATCCGACTCTCGCTCGGTTGGTCTCCAGAACACGTGCCGCAACGATCAATCCGTTAAGAAAGAGGTAAAGCCCCTTGCAGAATAGGCAATAGCGATAGCGATAGCGACAGCGACAAGGTTGCCGACAAAGGAAAAGCTTTGTCGGCAACCTTGTCGCTGTCGCTATCGCTATTTCTATTGCCTATTGTGCAAGGGGCTTGACAGACTCGACACGTTCGAAGAAACGCAAGCAAGTGCGGCCATGACACCTAACGAGTGAGGAAAGAGGTGGGGCCGGCAGGGGCTCTTTGAGAGTGGCAACTCGCGCATCGCGCCATCTAATGTGAAACGATCGGGCGTTGTAAAACGCGAAAAGAATTCGAGCGCAATATCTGAACAAATTATTTAATTTTTAATAAGTCCAATTATTAATATTTATTTTCATAATTGAACTTATTTTTTATTTTGATAAATGTAAATACCTTATTGTATTAATATTTAATATTAATAATTTAATTAGTTGCTTAATTTAACTTCTTGTTTAATAAATGAGCGGATGTAGTACTGAAAATGTACCTGTTATATAATATTTTAATTTTCAAAATTGTCAAATTACAAACAGGAATTTTGTTGTGACTTTTACAGTTATAAAGTAACTAGAAATGGAAGCCTAAAAAAATTAATATTGTAATGCAATTATTATAATGTTCAAATCATAAAATATTTACATTATCCATGTCTGCCAATACAATATAATTTTTTATTCATATTGTATCTTATATAATGGCAAGTTATTATATATTTGACAGGCAAATCAAAATAGCTTCGAATCGATATCGAAATGATAAAATATCGATGTCTTAACAAAAAATACATAATTTGCCTGTTTACAGTCTGACGCGATAAATGTATGTCACAAATAATCTCTTCTTTTAAAAAATGTCATAAAGCACAAACATCGAAATAAGCTCCAAATTTCGAGCATTATTTCGATATGGATGTAATATCGATGATTTCGACGTCAATTTGACGTCGATTCGATAGGTCATTTCTCGCTGGGAAGAAGCGTTTTTCGAGTTATATCATCTAGAATTCGAGCCTTAACATTGGTTCCTTCTACGTCGCGCATTATCGACACGCCGTCGCCGACAGTATCAAGCGCCTCCGATTCGCGACATGCCTTTAACGTTCGACTGCCGAAACTCGACCTGCCTAAATTTTCCGGGCAATATGACGAGTGGTTCCCGTTCCACGATGCGTTCCATTCGGTCATACATGCGAATCTGAATCTAAGTAATATACATAAATTGCAGTATTTGAGAGCCGCGACTACCGATGACGCGCACAAGGTAATAAGCTCGCTAGAAATTTCAGACGACAATTACGCGGTCGCGTGGAACTTATTAAAAGAAAGATACGATAACAAACGTATCATAGTACAGAACCACCTCAAAGCCATAGTAGAGTTGCCCGCTATGAATAAAGAAAATGCATTCGAGCTACGTAAAATCGCGGACGGAGCGGCTCGTCATATTCAAGCGCTAAAAGCGTTAAAGCGTCCAACACATAGTTGGGACGATTTGTTAATTTATTTACTCAGTTCTAAACTACACGCGAGCACAACGCGTGAATGGCAAAGGTCACTGGTAGGCGATGAACTACCCACACTTAAACAGTTTCTGGATTTCTTATCCCACCAATGTCAAGTCCTCGAGTCAACGCAGAGAACGAGTAGCGCCTCGGCAAAGGATATGACTTCGCGATCACAAGCAAATAGTAAACAGAAAGCGTCGTGTAATACGGCCGTCAAGGCAAAATGTATATTTTGTAGCGGCGAGCACCTCGTATATCAATGCAAACAATTTTTGGCTTTGACTATTACTCAGCGCATAGATAATATTCGATCCCGCAAGGTATGCTTGAATTGTTTGCGCTCAACGGCGCATATCGCCAACAAGTGTCCGTCGGGAGGCTGCAAAATTTGCTCCCGCAAGCATACATTATTGCACATTCCAGGAGTTGCTACCGAGCAAAACAAATCGGTTGAGAGCTCGAAACAAGAGTCTAGCCTCTCGAACCCGACGGAATCAAACGGATCCAGTGTGGTGGTAACACATTCTTCGAGCTCAGCATCGAGCAACGGTGCTTTTCTATCCACAGCTGTTGTATTCGCTCAAGGTAAGGACGGCTCACAACGTTCTTGTCGAGTATTGTTAGACTCAGGGTCGCAAGCTAATTTCGTAACCAAAAACTTTTTAGTCTCATTAGGTCTAGTCCCTCGTTCCATAGAAGTATCGGTGTCAGGCATAAGCGGAACGGCAACACAAGCTAATCAAGCGGTTCGGATTAAATTAACTTCCAGAATAAGCGCCTTTTCATTTGTCATAGATTGTGTTGTGGTTGACCATATAACTGATGACCTGCCTGCGTTCACTGTCAAGCGTCAATCGTTTGATATTCCTCACAACATTACTCTAGCGGATCCTCAGTTCAACGTTTCATCAAGTGTCGACGTGTTGATTGGCGCGGAGGTATTCTGGAGTCTTATATGTATAGGGCAGATCAAGTCATCTGATAAACATCCTACGCTGCAGAAAACTAGATTAGGATGGATATTGGCAGGAAAGCTTAGCAATCATCCTTCTCGTTCACAACGTGTTACTTCCCTCTGCGCTTCAGTTAGCAATATCGAATTAAACAACCAGCTTACGAATTTTTGGAAGATGGAGGATGTTCGTAGCAGTTCTAAAACTTACACAATAGAAGAAAACCTTTGCGAGCAGCATTTCGTGAGAACTATGTTTCGGAACGAGCAAGGCAGATATGTGGTTCAGCTACCGCTTAAACAATCAGTCGACAGTCTCGGCATGTCAAGAGATATCGCGCTAAATCGCTTACGTTCGCTGGAAAGACGTTTCGACAGGGACCCTAGTTTAAAGTTACGATATTCGAATTTCATACACGAGTATATCGATTTAGGTCACATGCGGCAAATAGAGGAAGAGGATCTAAATGAAACTGGCACTTATTACATGCCTCATCACTGCGTGCTGAAGGAAGACGCCAAGAGCACTAAGCTTCGCGTAGTTTTTGACGCATCTTGCAAGACGGATAGTGGACTATCATTAAACGACGTAATGATGGTAGGGCCGGTTATTCAGGACGACCTTTTTTCCATACTTTTAAGGTTTAGATTTCATCTTTACGTTCTCGTGGCTGATATAGTAAAAATGTATCGGCAGATATTGGTCCATCCGTCTCATACGAAATTGCAGAGACTTCTATGGCGTGATGACAAAACCTTCGACGTTCAAGCCTTCGAGTCACTCACCGTCACATTCGGCGAGGCCGCAGCAGCCTTTCTGGCTACTTGGTGTCTCTTCGATCTAGCCGAGCGATACGCAAAAGAATTCCCACTAGCATCTCTGCTTCTAAAACGTGATTTCTACGTAGACGATATGCTCACCGGAGCAGACTCAAAGCAGGAAGCGTTAGCAATACGCGACCAGATGATACAATTATTAAGGTTAGGCTCTTTTGAACTTAGCAAATGGGGATCTAATTGCCCGGAGTTGCTAGCAGGTATTAGCGATCGAAGTGACAGGATCGTACCCTTCGACAAGGACAACAACTTTCGCGTATTGGGCACTGCGTGGGACATGAGCGACGATCTTTTTTGCTTTTCATTAAATCCTGTGCAATCTTCCCGCACCATCACAAAACGCTGCATACTATCAGAATTGGCAAAATTATTTGATCCTTTGGGATTAATTGGTCCGACCATAGTGATAGCGAAAATCATTTTGCAAGATCTTTGGCAGTCGGGTGTGAGCTGGGACGAATCCGTCCCTCAGAGTGTACATACGAAGTGGTTGCAGTTTAGGCTACAACTTTCGAATATCGATAAATTGCGGATACCTCGTTGTGTCAAGTATCGAGCAGAAGCACGATTTATACAACTGCATGGCTATTGTGACGCGAGTGAACGCGCTTACGGCGCTTGTGTTTATGTCCGCACTCAATTAGGGCCAGAAAGTTATGTTTCTCATCTCCTTTGCTCGAAATCCCGCATAGCTTTTGTTAAGGCTGTTTCTCTCCCGCGTCTCGAATTGTCAGCGGCATTGTTGTCACAATTGATCAATAAGGTTAAGGCAGCCTTTGATACTACTGACATGAGGATATTGCTGTGGTCAGATTCCACCATAAACGCTTAACTGGATAAACTCCCATTCCCGTCGATGGTCAACGTTCGTTGCTAACCGCGTGGGGGAGATCCAAAGATTGACGGAGCAGTCCAATTGGCGACACGTCAAGTCATCCGATAATCCTGCCGACGTCTTGTCAAGGGGATTGCTCCCAAGCGAATTGGTAAATTGTGAGTTGTGGTGGCATGGCCCTTCTTATCTGGGGCTGCCTGAACACGATTGGCCTAGTGGTGAATTTAAAGTTCTTACCGAGAGCATCCCTGAGCAGAAGGTCGCTTGTTCAGTTGCATTTTCCTTCGACTTCAGCATCGCAAACGATTAATTAACAGGTCTTCTAACCTAAGTAAAACGTGCAGGATCACAGCATACTGTCTTAGGTTTTTTACGGCCAACGCTTCCAAACCTGCTACTGTAGAGGTATCATCGCAGGAAATATTGTACTCATTGAAGTTGTGCAGAATGGTTCAAAGGCAGAGTTTTCAAGCAGAATATGATGCGTTAAGCCGTAGCGAGAATATTAGCAATTCCAGTAAGTTAAAATCTTTAGCTCCGTTCATGGAGGACGATAATTTAATCAGAGTAGGTGGCAGATTAAAGAATTCGAAACTAAGTTATGACGCATGCCACCAAATAGTGCTTCCGCGGAATCATAGGTTAACCAACAAATAATAGAACACGAACATTTACGCAACTTGCATTCCGGTTTGCAAGCTACCATGGCGTCAGTCAGGCAGCGGTTTTGGCCACTATCGTTAAGGTCAATTGCACGCAAAGTTATTAACAGTTGTATCATTTGTTTCAAGGCGCGTCCTGTCTTTTCCGAGGCTCAAATGGGTTTTTACCGGCACCTAGAGTCACGGTCTCTCGACCTTTTTCTCATTGCGGCGTAGATTATGCCGGACCAGTGACCTTGCGAGAAGGGAGTCGGCGTAATTCACGTAATCGTAAGGCGTACATAGCCGTCTTTGTTTGCTTTGCGACGAAGGCGGTGCACTTAGAAATAGTCAGCGACCTTACTACTGACGCATTTATCGCGGCGCTCAAGAGGCTCCTTTCTCGAAGAGGAAAGCCTGACCAAATGTACTCCGACAATGCGACAACGTTCGTTGGAGCTCAGAGGCAATTAAAGGAGTTTTACGACTTCTTGCGAACAGATGAAGCGCAAGCGACGATCGGGCAATTCTTGCGCGGTCATGAAACCACATGGAACTTTATACCTCCTAATGCGCCGCATTTGGTGGCCTTTGGGAGGCAGCGGTTAAATCCGCAAAATACCACCTCGGGCGAATAGTGGGTGGGCAGAACTTAACCTTCGAAGAGATGTCGACTACCTTATGTGAAATTGAAGCCGTATTGAATTCGAGACCTCTTATGCCGCTGAGCTCCGACCCAAATGATATGGCGTACCTAACTCCCGGGCACTTTCTGGTTGGCGCACCACTGAATAGTTTTCCCATCCCTGATTTAAGCGATGTAAATGTAAACCGACTCACGCGGTGGCAAATGGTTCAGCAAATGCGTCAGCATTTTTGGACCAGATGGAGCAACGAATATTGAACTCCCTTCAGGAGCGCCACAAATGGCAACGATCTAAAGGTCAGCAATTAGAGTCAGGACAATTAGTGATAATAAAGCAGCAGGGTCTGGCGCCACTGCAATGGTTAACCGGACGAGTAGAGCGAGTACATCTCGGAGCGGACGGAATAGCTCGCTCAGCTACTGTCAAAACGACCAAAGGGTCTTACGATAGGCCATTGACCAAATTAGCTGTATTACCTGTGTGGACTCGCGTAATTTCTTTAGAATTTAAGATTTTTTTGTTTACTTCGCGTTCTTTATATACTGAAACCAATGTTCCTTTAAGTGTGTGAAATTAGTTGTAAGTTCATCAAACCTGCGTTCGCATTTCTATATTTTATCCAGCGTAAATTCAAAAGGATTTCTTAGTTATTCAAGTTCGCCCAGTTATCTTAGTTAACTTTACTTGTTTATTAGCCAATGCTCTAGGCTTGTTAGAGCTTATTCAAATAATATTTTGGTTTGTGTTCCTTCTTAATTTCAAATCTAATTATTGAAGGAGAACCCTTCAAGGTGGGCGGCTTTGTTCGAGCTGTGTTATGTATTCTAACTACTTCTGCCAGCGCTCGCGCTGCGTTGCGAACGGTCGCGCGCGATCGGGCGTTTTCGGCGCTTTTCGCTCGAGTTCGGCGCCTCGCGCCACCTCGAGCTCAGATCTTCCGAGAGTCTCGTCCTGCGAGCACGTACAGGCACGTGCAAGATTATATTTTGTGCAACACGTGCATGGAAAGTGGCACATTGCGCACGCTACGCGTGCGCGATGCACCACTTTCCACGCACTTGTGGCATAAAATAGGGTGTGCAACGCGTGCGTAAAGATGAAAATTCCCGGGTGCGGTAACCGCACTCGCCTTCGGCTCGTGCGTCAACTCCGCACCCGTGAATTTTCATCTTACGGCACTTGTTGCACAATATACTATGTAAAGCGAGGAAGAGTGGCGTAGTGTAAGAATAAAGTGTGTAATAAAATAAAAGGAAAGGTGCATAATTTCCTGCCCGTCTCGTCCTCCCGAAATTCGAGCGACACCGACGGAGAAGCTTCGATACATAATCGCCCGACCGAAAAGGCGGGCGATTGCATACGAGGTTTCGAGATACGAAACACTATTTAAATAGAAAACATACATAATTTATTATTTCTTTTTATTTAATTATAGTGTTGTAACATATTTACGTTTTTTACGCTCACTTGGCCTGTTGCATTTTGTTGCATTTTGTTGCATTTTGGTCCTTCTGTGTTGCATTTCTGAAAACATAAAGAAAGTATTAATGTTTAGAATATGTAGTCAAGTTTAACTATGACAAACTTTAATTTCAAGCTAATATAATACCTTGTGACATACATGGATTATCTATTACATTCTGTCGGTAACATTATAATCTTTATTATATTCTCTTTCATTTCTACCTGTAAATAAATATATATATATATATATAACAATTTAAACTTAAATAGGAAACATACACAATTTATTATTATTTTTTCTTTAATTATAGTGATGTAACATATTCACGTTTTCTGCTTGTCCCGTTCTGTATTGTATTTTCATTGTATGTTCGCTTTCATCTTCATTTGTGACGGCTAAAAAATAAAATTGTACATATTTTCTTACAACGTTTAAAAAAATTAAGGAAAATTTATAACATAATATAATAATATAAATTAGGTTACCACAAAACGTTCGTCTTTCTTACTAATAATTTTTTAAAATAAAATTATTTAAGTTTTTTTAACAGATTATAAGAAATGCATCAAAATTTCAATTTGATGCATTTCTTATAATCCGCGAGAAGTTAAAGCAAAATTGCTTCAATATCATGTGTCCTTGCACACAACTTTGTGACGAACCTTTTGTAGCAACCTAATATAAGAGATAAATGAAGGAAAGGCACCATTTGGAATGTTATCTAATTCTTGTATTATAATTGGAATGTTATCTAATTCTGATAATGTAATTGGAGCTGGTATTTCCTGTAATATATTTTCATTTCCTGCTGTCAATTTGTACACGCACCGAAGGGAACGTGGGCTAGTACTGATGTTGAGGAGATAAGAAAGTGCG
>JASTWK010001776.1:0-25038 GCA_030770225.1 Temnothorax unifasciatus | reverse complement strand
ATGTTATATCACGAATTCTTCATTTAACACATAATTATGCAGAATTAAAAAGTATTTGGTTGAAAAGAAAGTGATTCGTGATAAAATGAAATGTCCACGATGTAATATAGTTGTACATTAAAATGCAGAGCAATCTCTTATTATTCGTTGCAATGGACATTATTATAAACAAGTTCGTGGAAGAAAACGAATACGAAAAGCCTGCAATTTTAAAATTAGTGCTTTATCTGGGACATGGTTTTCACGAGCCACATTGGATTTACCAAAAATATGTCGTTTAATTTGTTATTTTATGTTGCTAAATTCTCCACGTCAATTATTTTTGGAAGCAGAATTATCTATGTCACCCAATACAGTTGTCGATTGGATAAATTTTTGTCGCGAGGTAATTTTTATACGCATTATTATAATTTATTTATATTTGATATTTTTTATTTTTTTTGATAATTATCATTGTACAGCTTACAGCACAATGGTTGACAGATAATAATGAACAAATTGGTGGTCCAAATACAATTGTGGAAATAGATGAAGCTAAATTTGGGAGACGCAAATATCATCGTGGACGTTTTTTAACTGGTCAATGGTTATTCGGAGCTGTCGAACGAAATACAAACCGATTTTTTATCGTTCCAGTAGAAAATCGATCTGCAGAAACTCTGATGGCAATAATACATCAGCATATTTTACCAGATACTATTATACATAGTGATTGTTGGCGTGCGTACAGTCAACTATCAAATTATAATTACACACATTATACAGTTAATCACAGCGAAAACTTTGTAAATCCGCAAACGGGAGTTCACACGCAAAATATTGAACGTCTTTGGCGTGATATTCGAAGTGGAGTACCACGATATGGAATTAGAAAAAAACAATACATTTATTATTTGGCAGAATTTGTTTTTAAACGTAAATTTAGATATCATGAACGTATTGACAAATTTTTTGAAATTATGGCTACATTGTATCCTATTAGTGATTCTATAAGTGACAATGAATAATATTTAAACTTTGTATATCTACAATAATAAAACTATTATTGGAAGGCATAAACGACTAATTAACGGCGGCGGCGGCGGCGGCGGCGGCGGCGGCGGCGGCGCCGTTAATTAGCCGCAAATAGCTGCTATATTTTACAAACTTTTTTTGTTTATAACTTTTTAATAAAAAACGAGCGACGGCTAAAACCTTCTGAAGGTCACTCAGGAGGGTGACCTTGACCACATATGTCAAGGTCAAGCTGATTGGAGGTGGCTCCCCTATACTATATAATTACCCTTACTTAAATTACTTTGTGTTCTCTAAATGTTTCATAATTGCATTGAACGTTTAGAATCATTATATTACTCTTTCAAGAAATAGATCTGCATGAATTATCTCTAATTGACGTATTAATTCATTAATATGTGATTAATGTGTTTATTATATTTAGTCAATTCGTTATGTTCTTGCATTGAATTCTCAACAAATAGTCCTTTTAATTGATTGATTACTTCTTGAATTAAACTTAGAACACTTTATCGACTTCAGGAAATATATCATGAGATATATTTCAATAAGGATAAATCCTTATTCAAGTTGCAGTTTATGTCTTACTATTGAAACAGACGTTTCTTTTACTTCTTTAAAAGGATTATTCGTCATATGGATATTTCTTATATTGTGTTATGAATTGAATGTTTATTCTTAATCTGACTTTGGCAACGTATGAGATTGTTTTACGGTTAATTATCTTACCTTCCTACTATCAAATATTTTTATCTAGCTGTGTGATATTTACAAACAACACATAACGCTATTCCATAGAAAACTATAAAACTACTTATGTATAGAAAAGTATAATCTCTGTGAAGGAAGGTTAAGATAGCCTTGATTGCTTTAAAAGGAATTCACGAATATACAATCTCTCTCCCATCGATGTAAGGTGTGTTTCGTTTCCTATTCCAATTCTCGAGATCAAGTTTGTACTCAAGCTTGTACATCAAACACCTCGGGAATTTACAAATTGGAGCATTGTTTTTGGTAACTGAATAACTGAAAAATTTCACAAATTAACACATTTACAAATATTTTATAGATAATCAAATTTTTACCTTTTAAGGCTCCAGCGAATTCTGGATCATCATTTTACAACTACAAAGGACAGCACAGCATCCTTCTCATGGCTTTGGTATCGGGAGATTATAAGTTTCTGATGGCTGATATAGGAGCTCAAGGTCGTCATAGTGATGGAGGTATCTTTAAAAACTCCGAAATGGGTCGTCGATTTAGTGCAGGCCTAATGAACTTGTCTTCTCCAAATATTATTGACCCAGCATACTCGTACGCACTTCTATATGTAATCGTTGGAGATGAAGCTTTTCAGCTGAACACATTTACTATGAGGCCGTACCCAGGACAAAACATTACTCCAGAAAAACGAATTTTCAACTACAGATTGTCCAGGGCACGAAAAGTAGTTGAGAATGCATTCGGTATCATGACAGCATGATGGATAATTGTACGGACAATAATCTTGTAACATTTATACGTATTAAAGTTTATTTTAAACATATTTTTATACAGTCTTAAATTTCAGTTCCTTTCAAAACTGTTTTGTACTCTGATGCCTTATCACAGTCGTAGAAGAGTATAAAAATGTAACAATTACATATTTAGTATAAAATACACGTGCACTATAGAATATACATAATTTTCAATAATCTATAGAGTAACATATCTAATACAGTAAGGTTATTATCATAGAAAAAAAATATTAAAAAATGCTATGTAAGTGTTTGTATTCTAAGGCCGGCTTCACACCTTAGCAGAAAAACAGAAAACAGAAAAACAGAAGCAAATCGGAACTCTCACTCATAGTAAGCAGTATGTATTGACATATAGGGGAGAGTGGGGCTGGTTGGCCGCTTTTTCATTCTGGGATTTTTTATATTTTCCAGGTGCTTTGAAAAAAAAAATTGAATTGACCATTTCGAAGGTACAACCCTTGACTATATATAGGGAAAATTTAGAATTTTTAAAATTATATTGTAAAAAGTTGTAAATGATCAAACGCTGCGGGAAAAAGCGGCCAACCTGCCCCGACAGCGGGGCAGGTTGGCCGATTTTGTGAGATTAAAGAAGAGCAGTAATTATATTATTTTAATTAGGCAGGGGGTGGGCACGCGCGGGATGGACCACTTTCCACGCACTTGTAACATAAAATAGGGTGTGTAACACGGGCGTGAAATTGAAAATTCCCGGGTGCGGTGATCGCACTTTGGCTCGCCTTCGGCTCGTGCGTCCACTTCGCACCCGTGAATTTCCATCTTCCCGCACTTGTTACACAAATAACTATTATGATACACGTATCATATTTGCTCGTGGCGTTTGGGGCAGGTTGGCCGAGTTGGGTACGGGGCAGATTGGCCCCGTACCCAACTCGGCCAACCTGCCCCAAACGCCACGAGCAAACATTTTGACATTTTACGAATACCAAAAGTAAGATTAGTTTTAAAAACGATGATGATTTAGAAAGCCTATGGAATGCTCTTGGAAATATGTATACTCTCCATTAATTGTAACAAGTACATTCAATAACCTGTGACGTGACATTGTCGCGTCCCTTGCTCCGACGGTAGCTCGACCGAGAGGGACGTCAAGGGTGGTGCCTCCGCCCGAGACGGGCGGAGCGCTAGCGTAACGTTAGGTTAACTTGTTTACAAGCTTTCAGATCGCGAGAAGGTGCAGAGCAGATGGCCCGGAAATAATGTAACGGCGTAAAGCCGCAACGCGGGAATATTACAGGTGGACAGCCCGAGCCTTACCTTACCGAGGACGAACGGTCGACGGTCGGGTCACGCCGGGGCCCTAGCCAGGGACAGCGAAAACGGAGCACGTAGCCGCGACGACGTACCGGCCCGAGAGCGGGGGAGACCGTAACGGGGGACGCCCCGACGAAGGTCCCCGAGAACGACACGGCACCACTACCGGAGTTTGGCCGCCGGTCGACAGGCCATGGCCCGTCCAGCCTGGCCGTCGAGAAACCGGCCGACGAGTCGCGGCCTGGACAGCCGGACTCGAAAACGGATTTGAAGCCCGCCGGTAGGTGGAGGCGGAAGCGAGAGGCGCCGGAATCGGGCGTCGCGATCGCATAGGGCGCAGCAGTGGTCGGGCGCGGCGATCGGCAGCAGCGGCAATTGGTACCCCTGGCGCGCGGGAGCGCGGTCCCGGCGTGGTCCCGTCGGGCCGGCGAGCGGGCACTGTCGTGCGAGCCGCCATACAGGTACCACCGGCCCTGTGGGACGCTGAGCGAACGCCGAAGATACGAACCACATTGTAAGGCCACTGCTCTAAAACCTCCAAGTAAGACCGTCGCGATATCGAGGCCCTCCCGGGAGTCGGGTTGTTCCGCGAGAATATGTAAAGATCGATTATAGAGCCTATCGAAAGAAATACCGCGGGAGGGCCCAGTCGGATAATTATGAGAAGTGCCCGTCTCGGGAATCCGGAAGTGCGGCCGTCGACAGTCAGCGTTTCGTGTTTCGTCTAGTTTGTTCGTTTCTGTATGATGCATCTGAGAGATGCCGCGTGAGATTTCGTTCATGTCGTGAGTTTGTTGATTCGAGCGTATGTGTTTTGGGATTTTTGTGCGGTTGGGGCGGTTAATTCCGCGATTTAGATTGTCGTTAACGGGGAGACGCGCAGGGCGTAGTCGAGCCGTTTTGGGCGGGGTGCTCTTCGCACGACCGGGCACCGTATCATCGTGGGGCCGTCGCGCGAGCTCCGCGTGATCGCGTCGCGGCGTGCGGGGCATCGTTGCGTTTCGCATCGGGGACTTCGCGAGGCCGAGGGCGTGAGGACCGAGGCCCATCGCGAGGTCAATTTGCGTGGATTAGCGTAACGTATAGCTTTGCGTAGGGAAGTACTGTGTTCGTTTGGCGTGGCGTGGCGTAACGTTTCGCCCGAAATTGAGAATTCGCGGTAAGAGATCGTTTGTGATTTCGTGTTAATGCGTCGTCTGAAGTCTAGAGTATCGTGATCTGCGGTTTCGTGTTAATGTATCGTTTGAAACACTTTCGCCTTAGTGGATCGTCGGAGATTGAGACTCTGCGTGACGGTACCGCTCGTCTGAAATGCGTTAGAATATCGTAAAGTATTCTGGGATTTCGCGTTCATGTATCGTCTGAAATGCGTTAGAATATCGTAAAGTATTCTGAGATTTCGCGTTCATGTATCGTCTGAAATGCGTTGGAATATCGTGAAGTATTCTTGTACTGCGTTAACGGGTCGCGCCGAGTGAGATCGACCCTTCTGCAGAGGACCACCTTGTCCTCCTGTTTCATTATTAAATAGATTTGTTTTCTTGTTATATCTTGGTTTTATTTTGTGCGTTGATTGCGTAGCGCTCCCTCTCCCCGCCCCAACCGAGACCCCGTGGTCTCGTAAAAGAACGCACGACTGAGATAGCTGCCGATTTCGCGATTAAGCTTGAGCGTAAAGTTGTGAATAAGGTGGTGTGGCCTTCTCCACACCTGGCGCCCAATATTGAGTTTGAGAAAGTATTCGGTCGAGCTATCGCCTAGATCTGAGTTAATCATTGCGTTCCGCGTTTGAGATCTGGGCAATAATTAATTCGACGGCGCGCTTCCTCTCGGCCGGCGAGACCGAGGATAGCCGGCGTCGTCGCAAACCATACAAGTTTTTTACTGTATTTATTTACTCACCACTCTCGAAAAGAAACAAATTGCGATTTTGCCAAAATGACGCAGCATAAATGAACGAAAATACAGTCACGTATTTATCTCTTACTAATACACTTAATTTCGTAGAGAGAGCGCCACTTGTCCCTTCTATCATTTTCAAACAGCCAGTCGGCCAACCTACCCGACGGCCAACCAGCCCCACTCTCCCCTACTATTACATACTGCTTACTATGAGTGAGAATTCTGATTGGGTTCTGCTTTCCTGCTTTTTGCTAAGGTGTGAAGCCCCGCATAATACATGATCACAGTCGTAGAAGAGTAGAAAAATTAAAAAAATAAAAAGTAAAAAAATAAAAGGATAATGCTATATAAAAATATATGAAAGATTCGTTTGGCTTGGTTGTTTCTAACCTAAGTAAGGTAAGGTTTTTCGTTATCCTTCTTCCCGCCCAGAGAAGAAGGGTGGGAGAGGGAGTTCCATACGGACCGAGGGACCCGAATGATTGGAACAAGGAGGAACTGGGGGGTGATCCAGGAGGAGCTCCATAAGAGCCGTCGGGGAAAATGAAGAGGAAACAAGGCTCCCGGTCCGACGGCATTTCCGGCCGCCGCCTGGGCCCTGGGCCGCTGGGGAGCTGTCCGGCCAGTTAATAGGCATATTCACTGACTGCTTCAGACCGGACAGTTCCCCCGTTCCATGGAAAGAAGCAAAACTGGTCCTTCTCCCGAAAAAGGGCAAGCCTGCGGATTCACCCTCCGCATACAGGCCAATTTGCCTGCTGGGGGAGGATGGCAAAATGTATGAGCGAATCATCGTTGAACGCCTCCTCTTCCACTTGTCCCGGAACGGTCCAAATTTGTTTCAGGACCAATATAATATGGCTTCCGCGCGGGCATGTCCACGATCGATGCGATTCAATGCATCAAGACGCGTGGAGGCCATTTGGAGGGAGGTCGGGGTGTTGCTCGGAACATCGTACGATATAACGAACGCGTTCAACTCCCTGCCCTGGCCCGTAATAGGGAGGGCGCTAAAATACCATAACGTCCCTCCCTATATGATACGAGTCATTTTCGACTACTTCCGGGACAGGCGATTGGCCTACACAGACCAAAATAGAGTGCAGAGGGTGATACTTATTACCCGGGGAGTACCACAGGGCTCGGTATTGGGCCCGTTGTTGTGGCTCCTCGGGTACGATTCAGTATTAAGACTTGCACTCCCCACCCGGCTCCTGGGTAACGGGATACGCAGACGATACGTTCCTGGGAGTCGAGGGGAAAACATGAGAAGAAGCCAGACAACTGGCCAACGTTGCGGGGGCCTGCGTGGTGCGAGCCATAAAAGGCCTTGGGTTACGGGTGGCTCCCCAGAAAACTCAGGCGGCTTTCTTTTATAGCCGTCTGAGGGGGAAGCCACCCGTCCCGCGTCCCCATAGGGACCCAACTCAAACTGTTGAGTCTCTGGCTGGACGGCACGTGGAGTTTCGGCGAGCATATAACCCCTCGGGCAACAAAGGTGGCACAAAGCCTCTGTCAATTGATGCCCAATCTAAGGGGGGTGGGCAGCAGCGCTCGTCGGCTCTACTGCAGGGTAGTGCAATCGATAACCTTATACGGGGCCCCAATCTGGGCCCCGTTGATGGCCATCAACGAGAACCTTAAAGCACCCGTGAGGAGGGTGCAAAGGCTGATTGCCATAAGGGTTGCGAGGGGTTACCGCACTATCTCGCACGCGGTGGCCTTGACTCTGGCCGGACTCCCACCGATGGAGCTCCTCGCCGAGAAGTACGCGTACGTGTTCTGGCGTACGCGGGAACTCCAAAAAGGAGGGGTCCCAATGACGGCCAGGGTCCGCGCGGCTATACGTCAAGAGGCCGCGACGACCCTCCTCGCCAACTGGCGAACATATCTCGAGGATCCGGGATTATCCGGCAGGAGGGTCATCGAAGCCGTCCGGCCGTGCCTGGAGGAATGGGCCTCCAGGCGGAGACGCGGTCTAACATTTCATATGACGCAGGCGCTCACCCGGGGTCCCGAGCACACCAGCACCGTAACCTTCGTCAGTCTTGGACTGACGGAGGCCGGGGAGTTTCTTCGGGGACTTGCGAGGTAGGCGGCCTCTATAATAAGTCCGCCCAGTCCGGATGGGGCCGTGAGGGATAAGCCTTTCTCGGGTGTTCCATTTAATAAAGAGATTCGTTACTCTTTTAATAAACATGTCGTTATTTCCACGGGTGCGCGAGTGCGAGAAAGTGCCTGTGTGACGCAGCGAGCGCAACATTGGGGGCTCGTCCGGGATTGAAAAGACAAGTAGCGCTTTCTTTTAAAAAAGAGATGGTCTCAACCGCTCTCTCAGGAAAAAGGGGTTCGAGTGGACACCGCGGAGCCTTCCGCAGAAGCGGCGGCAGCGTTGCATCAGGAGACTCGTCGGCTGCGAGAGGAGCAGGCACGGATGGAGGCGGTGTTCGCAGCGATGTTGTTGCAAACGACAGGAAGAGGAGCTCCTGCGTCTTCAGGAAATCTCTCAGAACCAGCTAAGTCCTTCCGATAATAGAGTTTTCGGGGATACAGACTCGCGATGCACAAACGAGAGAGAAGGCGGTGTGTGGCGCGGAACTCGTGAATAGATTAGAGCCCGACTTTTACCACTGCGGGAGTTCTTGTCGTGGTTCGATCTTAATAGCGCGCACGAATCACTGGGGCGACGCGACCAAGACCGTTGCGTTAGCTTCGTGTTTGAGAGAAATGGGCGCGTTAGATATTCGATACGGTGAAAAACGTGGAAATAGTAAAAAAAAGTGATTAATCGGAGTCCGAGGAAGGGAAGGAGATTGTGAATAAAAATTTGAATAAAGAAACTGAATTTGATTTTTCTTCTGCATTTTATTATTTTGTTCCTGGAATTCAGTAACCTGTTCTTTGTTTCTGCGTATAGTGTTTGTTTTTTTGCAGAAAAAAGTTTGTCTGTGATTTTTAAGAGAGAGAGAGAGAGAGAGAGAGAGAGAGAGAGAGAGAGAGAGAGAAACACTGAGCAGAGCTTCCACGGCGTCGTCACCAACAACGATAGCTGAAGACTTCATAAAGAAGACCGCCTGCCCACGGTTTTTGACCCGTGGTTTTCCCGTGATCCCTAGGGCAAATGCCGGGCGGGGACCTGGGGAGCCCTGCGGGGCGCAGGGTCCATTCCACGGGAAGTCCTCCCCCTTGTCCAAAGATTTTCGAAAGGAGCGGCGAACTGAGGAGGAGAAAGACGATTTCAGCGCGCGGAGGAACAAGGATCTTCTTCGACGGCGGATCCCGGCAAGAGAGAGGGTTTGGGAGGTTCCCTGGAGTTGGCTGGGCGGAAGCTTGGGGTCCGGTGGGAACGGTACCCGAGGAAAACTTGCAGCAACAGCTCAGGTAGAGGCAGGAAGCCGTTCTGGGTCCCGGGAGTTTCCTGCCCGGGAAAGCTGATTGGGAGCCTGCCCTGGAGCCCATAAGGAAGAGGACTGAGTCCTGGACTTCCGGAGTGCGGTTGGGACTGAGAAGAGGACGGCGCCCGGTAACCTGTGGCAGCAGCCCAGGGTAGGGCAGGAGGTCGTCCCGGTACCCTGGAATCGCACGATAGATCGCCCAGTCAGGAAACTGCCCTTTCGGATTGTCGGGACGACAATCTTGAAGAGGGAGGGCAGTGTTACGCCTGCGCTGAAACGGCCCTTAACTCCAAGCTGAAGTGAACGGTCATTTCGCAGAAGTGGCGAAGCGTTCCCTTGACAACGGGCTGCTGTTTAAAAAACAACAGAGCCGGAGATTCGAACCTCGGCTTTTAAACTGTTCTGACGTGTTTTCGGGTGTTCCTTTTAATAAAAAGATTCGTTACTTTTCTAAATAAACGTGTCGTTATTTCCGCGGGTGCGCGAGTGCGAGAAAGTGCCTGTGTGACACGGCGGAGCGCAACCATAACATAGTGTACGTACCTTTTTAATTATGTTTGCTTTCTCTCAGGAAAGATTTTTCAAGAAGTTAGTCAAATGTGAAATATTTAAACGTTACTAATAACACAGCCACAAAAAATTTTTTTCTGGGGTTCTGACCATGTTTACTTTATGTTTTTGGGGTCGCTGAATCCGAATCCGAGGTCTATTTAAACCCCATCACATCAGGATTTTGTCCATAACCTCAAAAAACCCATAATTAAGCTATAAACGCATAGACAAACCCTACGACTGAAGTTGTAATCTAAAAACCCCAAGCTCTTAAACCCCATAACCCACTTAACCCCATAACTCCATAAACCATGTAACCCCATTACTCAATGTACATCAATCCAATAACCACGTATATGTAAGACATTCAGTTTAATCTCTACGCGTATCTGTCAGGTCTCTAAAAAACTAAACCTATAAACAACCCCACAACCCCATAACCCCATAACCCTATAAACTCACTTAACCAAAAATCTATCAACTCCAATAACCACGTTTGTCAGACATTTAAACTTCATATGTACGCGTATTCACGATTGCTATCACAATCGTGAGATGGATTGTGACTTCTTCTTGTAGTGTTGTACTTTACATTAGCCAAGTCACCAAATAATATAGAGCTGCCGGTCGGTGGATAACGACGACTGCGGGCCCGCTTTTCTCACCCTGACTAGCCGCCGATTCTGGGATTCGGAAGTCCCTGTCTCGTAATACGCTTGAGTGCGCCTGCCATGACGGCATTTAGGGCATCCAGAGACTTTGCTGGATTGCTCCGTTGCCAACTCACTACGTGGGGAGGTGCCTTGGATGCAGACGCACGCAAGATATAATCGCTCTGCATAGAAACCCTAAGCTTTGAATTCTTTGACAGAAAATATCTTCTAGAACCACGTACCAAAATATGGAATTTATCACTGATATATATTTTTTATATTTACAAAGACTCATGAATAAATGTGCATAGAATTAGAGCATTTTTGGAGACCTGACAGATACGCGTACATATAAAGTTAAATGTCTGACAAACGTGGTTATTGGAGTTGATAGATTTTTGGTTAAGTGGGTTATAGGGTTATGGGGTTATGGGGTTGTTTATAGGTTTATTTTTTAGAGACCTGACAGATACGCGTAGAGATTATGCTGAATGTCTCACATATGTGGTTATTGGAGTTGATGTACATTGAGTTATGGAGTTACATGGTTTATGGGGTTACATGGTTTATGGGGTTATGGGGTTTAAGAGCTTGGGTTTTCAGATTACAACTTCATTCTTAGGGGTTATATGCGTTTTATAGCTTAAATTATGGATTTTTTTAGGTTATAGCAAAATCCTGATGTGATGGGGTTAAATAGACCTCGGATTCGGATTCAGCGACCCTAAAAACATAAAGTAAACATGATCAGACCCCCAAATAAAAAAATTTCTTTTTGTGGCTGTGTTATCGACATATTAGTCTAGTCAAAATACGATTAGACCTAGAAAAAATTGCAACACAAGGATTTATTAAGTCATTGTGTTCAGAGAAATATACTGAACTACATATCCAAATTCCGTCATTTCCCGCTATCCCTAAGTATGTTCTTTATTAACAATTTATAAACAAATTCGTTTTTTTTCGACAAATACGATAAATTTCGAAATTTTTGTATGGATCAAAGTTGTAGAGCAGACAAATATCTACAAAAAAAGTTCGTATAAATTTTTTGAAATATTATAGGGTTTTTCAGACCACCCGTCCCACCCTTTTAAAACGTAGGGATGCACTTGTACGAAAAAATGGCTTAGACAAAATTTGCATGGTTTCGAGGGATCTATCTGGCGGTGACCTTGAATTTGACCTTGAGGTCGACCTTGGGCATAAATCGAGGTCAAAGTAGTGTTTTTCAAATGTAAACCTGTATTTATGAGTTCAGAAATGAAAAGAGCGGAAAATTTCACATTCGAATACGTTATTAAGTCAAGGTCAAAAATATCCTCAGAGGTCGTGTGGAGGTCAAGTTTTCAAGACTACCCGTCCCACCCTTTTAAAACGTAGGGATGCACTTGTACAAAAAATGGGTCAGACAAAATTTGCATGGTTTCGAGGGATCTATCTGGCGGTGACCTTGAATTTGACCTTGAGGTCGACCTTGGGCATAAATCGAGGTCAAAGTAGTGTTTTTCAAATTTCTAAATGAAATAATCAGCGCCGCCTGTATTCGCGTTACCCAAGGTGCACCACGAGGAGGTCACAAGGTCGGACTTACACCTCGTCGGGGTGCTTTTTTAAGGTGGTTCCCCTTGCCGTCACCTCGTCGGAGTGCTTTTTTAAGGTGGTTCCCCTTGCCGTCACCTCGTCGGGGTGCTTTTTTTAAGGTGGTTCCCCTTGCCGTCACCTTTGTGCGTACGCATGTTATTCAGTCTCGATGTTCGAAATGTCCACCACCTGCATCAATACAGGCTGTTACCCTGCGTTGGAAATCATCCGTCGCCCGACGAATTTCGGCAGTATCTAGAGACTGAATGGCTTGGCGAATTCTGTTCCTCATGTCTTCTGCAGTGGTAGGTCGTTCGCGGTATACGAGGTCTTTTATTCTTCCCCATAAATAATAGTCTAAAATTGTAAAATCCGGTGATCGCGGTGGCCAATTATGTGGACCGTATTTGCCTATCCATCGGCCGGGAATGTACGGTTCAGTTGATGACGAGCAATGACAGACGTGTGGGCGGGACATCCATCCTGTTGAAACCACATATTTATACGTAATTGAAGTGGAACATCTTCAAGTAAATGTGGAAGTTCGTTTTCGAGTAAATCGACGTATACCAAACTGTTCAAGTTCTCTTGAAAGAAAAATGGTCCGACGATATGCGTATCAATAATTCCGCACCAAACATTCACTTTCCAGAGATGTTGATGATCCAATTCTCGATACCAATGTGGATTCTCTTGTGCCCAATAACGAACATTATGTGTGTTCACTTCGCCGTCACTTTTAAAGGTGCACTCATCAGAAAATAAGATACTTCTATGGAAATTAGGTAATTGTTCAGTAATCCAATTACAGAATATCCGTCTTTCTCTATGATCGTTCAATGTCATGGCCTGGTGAAGTGACATCCGATATGGGTGGAATGAATGTTCTCGAAAAATTCGACTGATAGTGGAAATACTTACTCCACTATCTCTTTCTCGACGCATCAGAGAATCGTGCGGATTTACAAGGGCAGACGCCATTATATCAGGTGCTCTTACTGAACGAACTGGTCGATGAATTTGCCTTCCCTTATTGTGGTCCGGCTGAACGATACCTTTTACAATAATTCGACGTTGTAAACGACTGAAAACTTTGCGCGAATGTGGTGTACGATCGGGATATTCATTTTGCCACATTCTTTCAGCTGCTCGAAAACTTCCAGCTCTACCCAACACCGACAACATTAACGCAGCTTCTTCGTTCGAGTAAGGCATACTTACAAATTAATAATAATCCTCTAATTATTATGCCTAACTACTCGAGTACCGAGGTTATAACGCGCAACCTTTCAAATTTTCGTTGTTAAACGATTAATTTTATTCTTCTTACGACCGCTTACGACCACCTTACGATCGCTTACGACTGCCTTACGACCACCCTACGACCGCTTACGACCAACTTACGACCGTTTATTACAATCTTACGACCACCTTGTGATTGTTGACGACTGGCTTACAACCGACGTACGATAACTTTGTGACCTGCTTACAACCGTGTTTGCTTAATAAAAAATGTAAATTGTGACGAGTTGCGTAATACTATCAATTCTAAGCTTTAACTTTTAGGAAGGGTATGTAAGGGTGCTTTTTCGTGACAATTACTTTGTGTCTTCTTCTGAGTACAGCAAATTTTCGTAGTTTCTACCGACGCTGAACGATAGCAATTTTGTGCAAATGATTTTTCTGGGAAGACTCGGACGAGTTTCTGAGGTTCGCGTTATAGTTATAATTAAGTTAAACTTAATTTTATGGTAGGTGATGTAAAAATTCTTTGTCGTGACGTTATTTGATAGCGCGTTCAGTACCTATAGCGAACCTCAGTATATATATACCTCGGTATATATATACCCCTTGCAAATTGGTGCGGAATGCCCCATATATATATGTCGTAGTCTTTTCGTTATATTCGTCATTTCATGAAATACCTAGGCACTTCCAGAAACGTCGACGTTTGGTGAAACGTATTCAAATTACTTAACGTGCCTAGGTAGTTTATGAAATGACCACTCGGCGCCGGCGCTTCGTGATAAATACTCAAGTACGTCATCTGACTAATTTCACACTTCGATGTTTCATGTAATGTCTGGCATATCGTAACACGCCCTAGAGTCATATACTTATACTACAAAAACAGGTTATTAATGAACAGACTTGATACACTTTAACGTGGATAGTATTTAATAGAATTTCTTGCCATTAACAAATTTTATAAGAATTTTTTAAATAATATTAAATTACATTCATAATAATAAATCGTCAATTTTTTAGATTAGCTAGATTTGAAAATTATTTATTAGCACATGATCCACTTTTATGGCACCGTGAGTTGCATTGAAGCTTGGACTTAAAGCACAAACACCGGTTCGTTTGACATTGAGTCTTCGATGGCTGACACGAACATTTAACAAAACCTTGTCCTTTAAATAAAGATTGTGCAGCAACTGCTTCTCGGAGTGATATAAATGTATTTGAGTTGACCTGCTCAATTTTCAGAAAATTTGATGATGCACAATCTTTATTTAAAGGACAAGGTTTTGTTAAATGTTTGTGTCAGCCATCGAAGACTTAATGTCAAACGAACCGATGTTTGTGCTTTAAGTCCAAGCTTCAATGCAACTCACGGTGCCATAAAAGTGGACCATGTGCTAATAAATAATTTTCAAATCTAGCTAATCTAAAAAATTGACGATTTATTATTATGAATGTAATTTAATATTATTTAAAAAATTCTTATAAAATTTGTTAATAGCAAGAAATTCTATTAAATACTATCCACGTTAAAGTGTATCAAGTCTGTTCATTAATAACCTGTTTTTGTAGTATAAGTATATGACTCTAGGGGCGTGTTACGATATGCCAGACATTACATGAAACATCGAAGTGTGAAATTAGTCAGATGACGTACTTGAGTATTTATCACGAAGCGCCGGCGCCGAGTGGTCATTTCATGAACTACCTAGGCACGTTAAGTAATTTGAATACCTTTCACCAAACGTCGACGTTTCTGGAAGTGCCTAGGTATTTCATGAAATGACGAATATAACGAAAAGACTACGACATATATATATATATATATATATATATATATATATATATATATATATATCTTTATGGTTTGGCACATGCTAGGACCAACTATAAGTAACATATACATAAGTATACATTGATATACGTCGACATCTTAATGAACATTTTGTAATTATTTTTCGTATGTATAAGCTATAAACAAAGATATATCAAAATTTAATCCTTTTTTATGCTTTGTTATTTGTCGGTACCACTAAAAAATGCATTAAAAACTGATTATGCATGATATACATAATGCAAAATGCAGTATACATAGTTTTGTGATAATCATATACATTGTATTTCGTAATTAATTGTGGTTTGTATACATTATATTAAACATTACATCAAAAAAAGGAAGTTTCTTTTGTATGGTAATTTAATGGGACCGTAAGAATTCTAGTTTATTTTTCTAAATTTTGGATACGTAACGTAAAGAAATTACAAGTGAATTGCATTCTAAGATTTCCTTATATGCTAAAGATATTCTTAAAATTATTTGTAAAATTCTACAATTTTTCTGAAAATTGTACAAGAAGAAAATCATCAGATGTATATTAGAATATTTAAGGGTCTTACTACAACATTGGACTAACTCACATTTTGTAAAAACGAGGAAAATGAACTTTAGAGACACATTCATGAGATAAATCGAATGATAGCATATTCCAATAGGTATATCTGTTATAAGTATTTATTGCAGAACGATTTCTTTGATGTAACGACAAAAAGCAGATCCGACAGATTAAACTATTATTTTTAGATAATTTTTAATAAAATTTATAAGTTTCATTGGCATATCATTTTTATTATGTAAATTAAAGCATTTATCAGCTCTTTGTAGGCTAATTAAATTTTATCGGAAACAACGTTTCAAATAATTATCTATGCTTGGAAGCAAGGATTCATAAATATATTAAAACAATGAATATATGAGCATTGTGTTATTTTAATCTCCATATCTAATGACTTCAAATACTATGTCTAAAAATATATGTCAGAAATACATCTAAATACGAAACAAGAAATTAATTCAGAATTTTCCAACAATAACGTAACGTCACGTACGGGGTCCAATTTCTTCAATGTAATGACAAAAATCGGGACCGGTTAATTGAATTATTGCTTTTATTAAATTTGACCGAGATTTATGCGTCATGTTATGTCATGAACGTATCGTTCTCATTATATAAATTAAAGCGTTCATTGTCTATTCGTAGGCTAGTTAAAATTTGCAGTCAACATTTTTCGTGCAAATTTTTAAAATCTTATCTTCAAATTTTTAACTAGCTTACGACCAGAGGATGAACTCTTTAATTTATATAATAAGAACTATATGCTCATGTGTGTAAACCGCATAAATCTTGGCAAGATTTAATAATAGTAATAATTTTAATTGGCCGGTCTTGATTTTTGTCATTACATCGGAGAAATTGGACTCCATATATGACGTACATTATGTCATTGATGGAAATTTTTAAATTAATTTCTTGCTTCCGTATTTATGATGTATTCTGACATATACTTTTAGACATAGTACTTGTAGTATTCAGATATGGAGATTAAAATAATACAATTCTCATATGTTCATTGTTTTATTATATTTATGAATTCTAGCTTCCAAGCGTACATATAGATAATTATTTGAAACATTGTCTTCGATAATAACACTGCGTTGATTCGATGGTGCTAAATAAGAGCCAATCATGTTCGATTGCTACTGAGAGGTTTGTTCTGCTGAACGCGCCTAATCTGATTGGAGTAGACCTTCAGATCCATTGGTACCAATGACAGTGAGGTCTCATAACTTGTGTTTTCTGAACGCATCTCGCAGGGCGGGCTGTGTCTAGCTTTTGGAGGGCAATCGGTCGATTGCAATTGTTTTGATTCTTTTCACCGACGTATTACGTGACTGTTATAACCGTTATAAATTTTGTGTGGGATATCATATAAGTGAAGATACACATGTGCTGTGGTAAGTATTTCATAATTTTTCTTGTTCTACACTATTTTAGTTTTTATTTTTATCTTGACTATATTCTCTTTCAAGTTTTCTTGCTATTAACTTTATTTGATTGAAAACTGTTTTTCACGATGAGATTAGCATTTCATAAAGGTTATAGCACAACTCTCAACAGTCTCGACATAATAATTATCTTATATGTAATAATAGCTTATGTCTTGAAGTCTGGCGTAGAATTTACATAGATTTATTTTAAGATATAAGGCATTACGCCTGTGGTTTAAACTTATGTGTGATCTAAATATACGTTCTTAATACCTCTATGTATAATTTTGTGATAAATCATAGTTTTATTCAATTTTACTTACATGCATCTTTTTCCTGAAATTAAAATAATAATTAGATTTTAACATTAATCTTTTATGAACTAAATATAATAAACAGAATTCCGTAAATTATATATTTATATATACTTTCCATAAAAGCTTATTTAAATTATTCAAGCATTTAGAATGTTTTATTTTACTATAAGTGTAAGAATTTTTACTCATACTTAAAAAAAATTTATATACATATATGTACACATGGGAACAATAATGCTTAGCCATCTGAAGTTAGCTATGTTTCGATTTTTGTATAGGATACGTCACATGTACTATAGAAATCCTAGAGCTCAGATAACTTAAGACTAAGCATTATTGTCCCAGTGTGTACTTTCAATAGACTTGTTTTAGTTACTCAATTAATTTAAAATGGTTTATCTTAACACGAATAAAAAGTTGAATATTTAATTTATATACATATACATACATGTGCTAGGAACAACTGTTATTGTTTTTTAAAACATACAGTAATTGTAAAAGTAATACTTGATTTTTCAGGTATCCAGTTTGAATTAATCTAAAAATGTTTGCATTGGTTTTATTCTCTGATAATGTTTATTATATCTGCAAAGAAACAGATATAATAAAAGGGAAGAAAGGTTGTAGCATAAAATACAAAGATGGCAAACGATATGCTGGCAATGTTATTGCCTGCCATGGTATGTAAAACTTACATATTTTATATATTATACACTATATATTATCTATTAATAAAGCAAGTTCTTTTTTAAAAAGTATTAACATGTTTATTTATACAATATATAGAATATATATATTAATGCATCAGTATAATCTTAATCTGATATTATACTTATAATATATATTTTTTATGTTGGTTGCATAACATTTAGTTAATGTAAACTAATATTAATCTAAGTATACATTTTCGTTTTCTGTAAGGCTATATTTACTTACTACAATGTTAATTGTACTTAAAAATCAACTCTAATCAAAGCATTTAAAAATAGATTAATGCATAGGTTTTTAAAATAGAAATTCAGTAATGTTACTGTTAAAGTGTTATTTGTACATTTAAAGAAGTATTTTATTACTATTTTTGCTGTTATTAGATTAAAGATTACATTAAATATTTGTTTACATTTATATTAAACGTCTTTCCTTTAATTACAGAAAAGTATGAAGAATTGGTAAATATAAAAACTGAATTTGAGAAGAAAAATAAAATGGAAACTAAGAAGCAAGATGGTAAGTAAAATATATTATAAATATAAATTATAATATATTAATATAATATATTATAAATATATTATAAATATATTATAAATTCGAAAGTATATGTGTAAGAGTTAAAACATAACATTATTTTTATTTTTAACTAAAAATACTGTTACTAAAACAAAACTTAAAAAAACTACATTATTGGAAAACAAGAAAAGTTTACACATTAAAAATATTGATCCAAAGGTTACTAAGAAAAAAGGAAAAGTAAAGAAAGACCAGATTATAATAAAAGATACTGGTAAAACAAGAAACCATGTTTACATTATATTATTATATTATTATTTCTATTTACAGTTTAACTGATATAATAAAATATGTTTCTTTTAGTATCTAGACGTAATGATAAAAAATTACAGCAAAGTACTACTCGTAATGGAAGTAAAAGTCTTTCTAATAATGTAAATAACAATAAATTAGTAGATAAAGTTATGTTTAAAATTTCTGTCCAGTAAACACCAACTACAACAGTAACATAATATCAATGTTATAATTTCATACTCAACAATATAAATACATGTGTAATATAACATATGCTATATGTAATAATTAAATTGTTGAGTATAAAATTATAACATTGATGGTATATTATTGTTAATTGATGTTTACCGGATAATGATATTGGTAGATAAATAATATTATCTGATCAAATATTTCTTATTATTTTTACACTTTACTACAATGTTATTTTTAGTTTATATTTATTAATTTTTTTTATTTAAACGCTATATTATAAAGTAACATTTTTAATTTGGTTTATTTTATAACTAATATATGCTTTTTTCAGTGTCTATTGATAAATGCGATATACAAAAATTAGAACAAATCGAAAAGAATATGGAAAACAATATGGATACAACAAACAAAGAGTTTGCAGACAAAGTGCTTGAAGTTTCCTATAATATTGGTACGAATACTACTATTATTTTATTAAATTTACCTCCCATTTAAATTACGCTCTCTAAACTTTAATGTTTGTTTTCATTAAAAATAATTGTCCCTTACTCTTTTTAAATTATAGCCTTTATTATTTTAAATTATAGCCTTTAATGTTAATCAATACGATACGGAGGTCAAAAATACTCATGTATGTGATAGTACGAAACAAATTACGTCAAAAGAAAAGCCACAAATTATAAGTAATATTATTAGTAACAATTTTTATTGGTTGTACTATTGTTATTCATGTAAAATTAAATTTATTTCAATTTTATTTAATATTATAATATAACATTTTTATTATTACTTTTTATTCTTCTTAATTAAAAAACATGTTTTAAAAATATTATTAGTCTATCCTAAGAACCGTGGCCAATTAACGAAAGAAAATATTTTTAAAGACGAAAACTTTAACATTACAAATGTTAACGAAAAATAAAATAAAATAATATATAATTATAACTACAGGTTGTTAAAGTTCTAAAAGTTTTATCATTTATTTTTACATTTCTATAAAAAATAGCACTTCTATTAAAAAATCTAGGTAGTAATCTGTCAATACGACATTAAATTAAATATATATATATATATATATATATATAAGGCATTCCATGCCAAATTGACCAGGGTGATTTTTTGTGTTATTGTTCCATCTCTAAGATGCACTCTGAATTTTTTTAGATTTTTTTTAAATAATTGATTTAGTTATAATTTTTTAAACCAACATATCAATGTCCACAATTAAAAATCTGAAAAAATTCTCAAAAATCCTGGGTTATATACAAAATATTCAAACAACAGCCTACAGTAGACTGACGTCTGCTTCTAATTCTTTTTTAATTTTTTTTTTGAAAAAAACTTGAAAAATGCTCGAAAAAATTAGAAGCGAACGCCGATTTGGGCCTAGGTTTTGATAGTTGACACAGAATTTTTTCAAATTTTTAAATCGTGGTTATCGATATGTCGGTTTAAAAAATTATAACTAAATTAATTGTTTAAAAAATTCTAAAAAAAATTTAGAGTGCATCTTAGAGGTGGGACAATAACATAAAAAATCGCCGATCAAATCCGAGAGGTCGAGGGTCAAACCTTGGTCGATTTGGTATGGAATGCCCCATATATAACATTAAGCTTATATTTAATTTAAATCTTCTTGTTATATGTATAGAACAAATCCATATAAAAAAAACATGTTTATGGGGTTTGTCAATAATTCCTTTATATTTAAGCAAATTTATTTTCTTTAAATACACTTTTTAATGTTACAACATGTTTCAAACATCTAACAGTTACTAATTTTTAATTTCAAAATGATTAGTATTTCAAATAAAATCAATATGTACTATTGTTTTAAATAATTAATATCAACAGAATTCAATTTACACTGTGAGGATATAAGTAGATCGTATAGTTAATATTTAAAAAGAAATTACTATTTTAATGCTTTGTGTACATTGTTCTTACAGATTCATTAGATTGTGAAGAATCTAACGTATGTGAATATAGTACAGATAAAAATGTATCTTTATGCTCTCCTTCACAAGTGAATCATGAGGATAAAAAGAGACGTTCAAGTAAGTGTAATTTACAAAATATAAATATGTCATATTTGTGTTATATGTTTGTTTTCATTATCAGCATCTTTATTTGGAAAAGGTATTCGTATGGTAAACGCTGGACAGAAGAAGAGAAAAATATTACGTATGCAGCTTTTAAACATTATATTACTTCTGGAATTCTACCTTCTTTTCAAGAAATCCAAAATGTGAAGGATGCAAACTCCCATGTCTTTGTCAATAGAAATTGTGCAACTATTAAAGCATGGATAAATCTTCAAATGAAGAAGAAAAAAATAATAATAGAAGAGAGATCATGTTATATCTCAAAAATCTTATAACGTTTGTTCTTTCGAGTATTTTATTGTATACATATAGTTCTTATTATACAGCGTGTTTCAAAATTGTATGGCACTATTTTAGGGAAATATTTTCTAGGTCAAAATAAACAAAAAAGTTTATACATATGTCCCAAACTTATTTATTACTAAGATATTAAAGAGTAAAGATTATGTTTAACAGTAAAACGTTTAAATATGTAATATACACATTTTAAAATATGATTATTTTTAAAAAATATTTGCTTAAAATAGTGCCGTGCAATTCCGAAACAATTTTTCCTGTATAATTTAAAATAACAGTTATATTAATCGTTCCGGTTCCGGGATGATACAGTGTGGCAGGCGGTGAAGAAGTGAGTGCGACTTGGCAGTTCTGGAGTGATTAGGAGAGTTCAGGTGGAGGAGTGCGTGTGGAAAGGAGAAAGTGGAGGAGAGAGAGCTTTCGAGAAAGTGGAGTGAAGTCGTATAAGGTCAGAAAAAAGGTGAAAAGGGACGTTGAAGCCGCGAGTGGTAGTGAGACGGGCCGGGCCGAGAGTACGCGAAGTGAAGAAAGGAAAACGGTGAGTGGAAAACAGCCACGTCCAGAAATCACACGGATATAGAGGGAGAACAAAGCGATCGGAGAGGTGGACTAGAGAGGCGTGGCGGCGGTGAGGATAGGAAAGACATCACCGTAGAGGGCCAGAGAAAAGGAAAGAGTGACAATGTATAGAGAGAGATCAGGCAGCGCGGGCTCACGACTGTATATACAAAGAAAGGAAGGAAAGAAAATCGAGGAGAAAGTAACAACAGAAGTGGAGAAGGAGCTGCTAGAGAGCTTTAATGCACTAAAGAAGATGAACAGATCGCAGACTGCCAAGATTAAAAGGTCGAAGAAGAGAAAAAGAAAACAACTACAGAGGAGATGTTTAAGGAAATTATAAAGAGAATGAAGGAGCAAGAAGAGGAAAGAAAAAAAGATAGGGAGGAGATGCAAAATACAATAAAAGGTTTGTTGGAGAAATTCAAAAGGAGGGAGGAGGAATGGGAATTACAAAAAGGCGTGTTAGAGAAACGATTGAAACTTTGGAGGAAAAGGTGAAAAAGGCGGGCTGGAACGTAAATGAGGGAAGGGAGGGAGGAGTAATAAGCATAAAGATAAGAGAAAATTTGGAAGAAGAGGAGAGAAGGAGAAGGAGGAATAATATAATAGTGAAGGAAGCGTCAGGAGGAAGCGAGACCGAAAGGAAAGAAAAGGTCGAGAAACTGGTTGGAGAATTAAATAAAACAATAGTGGCAATTGAGGAAATGCATGACATAGGATATGGAGACATTAAAATGACAATGTTGAAATGCAGGGACTGGAAGTCCAAGAGGGAAATAATGAGATCTAGGAAGGAGCTAGGAAAAAAATTTGACAGTTTTTTAGATGACGACCTCACAAAAGCGGAAAGACAGATACAGAAGGAGATAAGAAGGAGAGCAAAGGAGGAAAGAGAAGCAGGAAAGAAAACGATAATCGGATATCAGAGGATGTGGATAGATGGGAAAGAACAAATATGGAACGAAAGCAAGGGATGTTTGGAGGAGAGAAGTGGCTGGCAGAAGAGAGGGAGAGACGAAGAGGGATGGAGAAGAAATGGTCTTAAAGAAAGAGAGGAGAGAAAGGATTCTGGTGTGAAAGAGGAAGCGACAACAGAAGAGAAGGCGGCGGAGCATAGTCTCGCCGCAACGTGTGCGACGGACGGGCAGCAGGGCCGAGGGAGCAAAGACGACAGAACAGACCGGAGTCACCGCAACGTGTGCATCGGATAGGCATCACGAAATTGGTATAACTGCTGGTCACGTTAGGAGGGGAGCAGGTAAGAGACGCACGCGGTGACGGTAAAAGTGAGTTGCAGGATAAAAGCATACGCTAACAGAAAGAGAATAGAGATTGTAAGAAGGTGTCGGTGGAGTGCTTAAAGGTAAGATAAGACTACAGGGGAGAAGGGCAGGGAGAGGCAGAAAGGAGAGGAGTAAAGGAGAACGCGTTAAGCACAGGGGATAATTGTTAAAAGTTTTAAAATGTTTCAGATTCTGCAAGAGGAAAGTAAAAGAAAGATGGACGGAAGGCCGAAGGTCAGAGGTGCAATAGAATTCGACAGGGAGGAGGTAGAAAGAATGCTAGAGGGAAGTGCTACAAGGATGATGAAGAACTTCAGGGAGGAATTAAAGGAGCTGAGAGAGGAAGTAGAAAATTTAAGAAGGAAAGTGTACAAGATAGAACAAGTGGCCGGTAAAAGGAAGAGAGAAGGGAGTGAGGAGAGGGAAGATAAGGTATGTAAGAGAAAATGGTGGTCCGAAGAGAACGAAAAGGACGAGGCGGACAGAAGAAGGAAGAACTTGATAATTAGAGTAGAGAAGGATAGATGGGGAGGAAACTGCTCAAATTGGCAGAAGACAAAACAACTGTTCGCAGAAGGACTGAGAGTGAAGGTAGACGTGAAGGAAGTGGTTATGTTAGGACTAAGAGGGGAATGGCTGACGCTATTGGTAAGGTTGGAAAGTGAGGAGGATAAATGGAGAGTATTGGAAGCTAGAAGAAAAGAGGGAAGTAGGATGAAAATCAAGATAGACGAGGACAAATCGATAGAGGAAAGAATCAGGGAAGGAAGAGAGAGGGAAAAAAGAAGGGAAATGAGGGAGGAGGCAAACGAGAGAGAAAGGGAGGCGTCAGAGGAGGAGATTACGAAGAAACTGGAGGACAATCTTCTGTTGGAAACGGACGAGGAAGAAGACGAAGCGGAAAAGAGAGAGAGACAGGGGAAGAGACAATGGTAGGGGTGGGGAGGCGAATACGAATACGCGTATGATGTATGCGATTTTGCGGTCCCGTTGATGTATGATTGATTGATCAAGATTAAAGCTATCTATTGATTGTTTATTTTGTTGTTATGATGTATTAGTCGGATCTATGAATATGATATGATTCGATGATTTGATAGATGATTTATTATATTGATTATTTTATTTGGATTATTTTGATTATTTCGATTAGTTCGCTTAGTTAGTTTACGTCGTTTGTGAGGCCGTTCAAAGACTGAGACTAGAATGATAAATAGTGTTAAGGGTTGCGTCCCTAGAAAACGTCTAAGGAAGAGATGTATGTCGGTTAGACAATAAGAGTTATGTACAGGGTTGGGAACGTCCCTTTAAAACGCCCTTTAAGACCCCTTGGGGTAAATAAAGTACCTTTCTATCTATCTATCTATATCTATCAGTTATATTAATCTCAGAGTGCTACTATATATTTTTTTTTACATTAACTCTGGGTGAAAATTTAACCTCAAAATTAAGATTTTCTTTTATATTTTTAAACATCTTGTTACACTTTTTTTTTAAGTTACAATTTGTGACTTACAAGATGTTAAACTGACCGAAATATTTTGATATGAAAATTAAGTAAAATTGTAATGTGTTCGAAATTTTTTGAACAATTATTTATATTATCCTCTCCATGTAAGTTATAAATTATCTTACTGCTGCGCTAATTATATATTATAAAATCTTATTAAATGTCATTTTAAGTTATCAAAATTTTAATAATGCAAACTGTAACTTGAATAGGTATACTTGGGTGAAAATTCACATAGAGTAACACTGTTAAATAAAATTGTAATACGATTCATAAAATG
>JASTWK010001775.1:0-25054 GCA_030770225.1 Temnothorax unifasciatus | reverse complement strand
TACGCACAATTATATATGGATATATATCTAGTTATATATAAATTCACATATAATCAGGTGCGAGTTCATATTAGCCAGTCATGATTAGGTAGAATCATACATAGATTGAATATATAGTCATATATGAATTCATATACAGTCAGATATAAGTCAGGCTTGATTAGATCTAATCATATATGAATCTGTACCTACTCATACGAATTAGAATATGTTAGACATATCAGCCTAGGAATGGTCAGATCTAATCATATATGGATCCATATATAATCATACAAGGAGCAAGATGTAAATATACATGATCATAAATATACCATATATATTTATTTATGATTCTATACATAATCATATACAATTATATATGATTAGTCAAAATTATTTTTTTCTCGGGTGTATTTATATTGTCACGGTTTTTTTCGGCCGGAGCAAAGGAACGCTAGGAGAGTCGGGTGATAGGCTCTCGAGATAATCCCTCGCGCGAGTCAGGCAGTTCTCAATTAAATCCGTTGGGCGCCAGACGCGATGCCCTCGCGTCTACTAAATTCTCGATGACTTTAGCGCGAAATCGCGAGAATCAAAGCCTGTCGCACGAGGGGCCAGCTAGCTCGACCTAACGGCAGAGGAGCAGGGTAGAGGCAGAGCGGCGCGATTTCGTCGAACAAACATAAAATAATTCCACACAAATCGCTAGATATTCAATGAACAATAGGTTTCGTTTATTAAAATAAAAATAAATAATTAAAGTAGTAATTTTTGAATAATGAAGAAATAACAAATTTGGTTATTTGGACAAGCAGAGAATTAACGGAAAAGAATATTAAATTGTCGTTGAATGATAGATCAAACGGAAAAATAAACAGGTCAGGATGAAATCAAAACAAATTACAAGTGAGTAAAACACGATAAAAAAAACTTGAATTTATACCACTCTCCGGCGACGCGCGATAAAGGAACGCCGACGCGAACCCCGAGAGCAGATTGCTGACGCTCGTTACCACGCGAAAAGTTTAAATACGCGAAACTCTATCTACGACCGGATTGCCGCGACATCCACTGTTGTGCCCCTTTTTGATGAGAGGCACAGGGTTCTTTCGGTCCACGGAAGAGGCGGAAATAATTATACACGACACTTGAATAAATGATACTTTACTTAAATCTGTTTGGCAATTATGTACAAGAAATGTCCGTAACTGCCCGACTCCGATTGCCCTCGCGTCTTCTTCTCTCGCCTCCTTTTGTAGTCTCGTTCGTCCTTCGTTATCGCTGAGTTGCCCAATCGGATGTAGAGGCCGATCGCGCAACTCATTGTTTTGATTTCTCTGTCTCTCGGTCTTCATTTCTTTTCACGGCCTTGTTTATAATAAGATCTTTACAATACATATCTTTGAATAACACTGTTTCTTAATCCTATTTTGTAATATTAATTTGGGGCCGCAACATCTCTCCCCCTTTGAGAAAAGGAAACTACGGTCTGTAGTTTCGTTACAATTTTCGCTGCTTATCTTATTTTTATTTCTATCGGGGTGCTTTATTCACTTTTATTGTTTCATGAGGTTACATTTTTCTTATCTTCTAATATAACATCGCTGGATCGCTCTGTATGTGCGTTCGGGCGTTGCTTGTTTCTTATTTCTTTTTATTATACAGATACTTATCCCTATTACGCTTAATATAATTACAATCGTTAGGGTCGATTCTATGGGGTATATGACATAAGGATTTTTTATTATGCTATCTTGAGATTTTTCTAGTTCTTTATTTATTTCGTTTATGTCTAAACTGAATTTCATGAATTCGTTCGGATTCCTAATTACAGGTTCTAATCTAATTTTCTTCTTCGCTTGTTCATTAGTATTTTTATGTTTGTTTGTTAGTGTTAAATTAAAATTTGCTAAATGCATTTGTATTTGTTTCATATTTGTTTGTCTTTTCGTTTTTATAATAATGTCGAGTGTAGTTAGTTTACAGTTTTCATTTATACTTATTTTTTCCTGTTCGCTCTATTTCGATTTTTTGTTCCGCCTGATCATTACATTGTATAGTTAGTCTTTGTTTTTTCGGCGTTGAGAATAGCCACGTTTTGTCATTCGATTAGTGTTATCCATAAAGTTACGTTTGACAGTATTTGACATTTTTCGCAGGTATTTACATATCCTGGCGCTTTTACATAAACTTGCAACTCGCATGGTGCGTCGGCTTTTATAAAGTATACCGGGTAGTTTCGATACATACATATTTTATTCCGTTTTGTTTACAATCATTTAAATCATGCTCCTGTAACGTTATATAATTATGATTTTCTTTATCTATCGCTAAAATGTTGTGATGAGTAATTCTTAGTTTTGGGATAATGACAAGACTGGAAACACAATTTTCTTATACGTAGTTTATTCTTAACCGTTCTCTTCTACGTCTAGTCCACACACAGACAACTCGACTAGAGCGCTCTGGTGTACAGTTGGGCACGAACCAAAAATATATGTAGGAAGGAGACTAGCAGGAGTAGGCGCCCTCTATATCCAACACTCCCTCCCGAATACTTCTGCGTTGTCTGGTCATAATAATACTTATAGACTTATCTTAACTAGTCTCGTTCAGTCTTTCACCTAATTATCTCCTGTGAAAACATAAGAAAAGTTCAATCAGTTTAATTATTTACATTCATGATTTTGTTGACTAAATTCTTATGAAGATCAAGGCAAGAGGTTTTGTTAGCACATCTGCAAGTTGATCTTTTGATCTAACCCATTTAACAACAATCAAATTCCTCTTAACACACTCCTTAATGTGATGGGCTTTCACCTCAATGATATGCCTTAGCTTATTTCCCCCATTGATTTCAGCTCCGGTTGCTGCCGCTCTGTTATCGCACCATAAAGTCATTGGCAAGGGAGGATTAATTAAAATCAGATTTAAAGAATTATAAATCGACAACATCTCTTGACTCGCCTCACTCATCGCAACATACTCCGCGTGACAGGTTGATAGAGCTACATACGACTGTTTGTGTGTTCGCCAAATAATCGCGTCGCCAAATAATTTAATCACGAAACCACTCGTTGTCAGTGAATTTTGACAATCGGCAAAGCTTGAGTCTGAATAAGCCTGAATGTCATTCACTTCGCCTGTATATCTTAATCCTAGAGATTTTGTACCCTTCAGGTACCTAAACACCCTCTTTACCATTTTCCAATCTTCCTCAGTAGGATTTACCTGATGTCTACTCAAAACATTTACTGTATACGAAATGTCAGGTCTCGTTGCACCTGCCAAGTACAGTAAGCTACCTACTGCCTCTCTGTATGGAATATTTTCTCTCGATTTAGTCATTTCTAATATCTTCTCATCTGGATCTGACTCTCTCATCTTTCTTTCATGATTTGCAAACCTGAGTAGTGACCATAGGAGTTCTCTGTGCATGAGAGTCATCAAGTCCGAACCTGACCAAGATTTTCTCAATGTAATTTTCCTGAGTTAAATCAATCACTTTGTTCTCTCTATCTCGTCTAATTGAAATGCCCAAAAATTCCTTTGGCTCGCCTAGAATTGTCATTTCGAACTCACTGCTCAACTTTGTCTTTACTTCATTCAATTTTTTCTCATCATTACTCGACAGCAGGATATCGTCTACATACAGAAGTAAAATCATAAATTTGTTTCCTTCTCTCCAAATAAATAGGCATGGCTCTAAATTAGAGTTTTTCAACCCCATCTTTAAAGCTACCTCAGTGAATTTGTCATTCCACCGTTTGGGACTGATCCTTAGTCCATAGAGAGCACGCTCCAACTTACACACCATTTCTCTTCTTTCTTTATCTGTGTGGACTGTTCCATCTGGGATTTCCATGAAAATCTCCTCATCTATCTCTCCATTGAGAAATGCTGTCTTCACATCTAGCTGACACACGTCCAAATCGTACTTGTTAATTATGGCTATTACAGCTCTCACCAGTGGCAGTCTCGACACAGGAGCATATGTCTCTCTTAGTTCGTAAACATTTTTGTCTTTGAAGCCTCGAATCACTAAACGTGCCTTATGTCTCACGTTGCCATCTGCTTCAGATTTCCGTTTAAAAACCCACTTACCATCAATTATATTTACCTTTTGTCCATTACTCATCTTAATTGGTCTTTTCACGAGTTTCCAAACTTTATTTTTCTCCATGGAATTTAGCTCATCATTAATTGCCCTTTGCCACAATTTCTTATCTTTGGATTCCATTGCTTCTTTGTAATTACTTGGATCAGTATTTATTTTAGACAACAGTGCATGATATACCTCATCTTTAACATGACTCTCATTCGTTTCGAACTCATCATTAATAGCACACGAGAATACACTCACCTTTAAATTTTCATCGTTATTTTTCATAGTACTTTTCTCATTTTCAGTATTCGATTTCTCGATTGGCTTTGGTACTTCTTTTCTTGGTCTGCCACGTCCACGTTTGCTCTTGACCTCTCCCTCCGGTTTTGAAATCTCATCTTTGTCCAACTCATCTTTGTTCTCATCAAATTTGACAAACCAATCTTCTTTAGTAATTTCTAACTGTTCCAGTGGAAAATCCTTAATACTGTCCTTCTGATAAATCTCGCCGTAAACTCGTTTCTCGTTGCGACATTCGCACAGCTTACAACCTACCCACTCGGCATGTAATATTTCAGAAATATTTCTGCAAAATTTCATTTGAAATATTACACCTTTCAGCAATATTTCAGAAATATTTCACGACGATTTCTGCAACATTTCTGCAATGTTTCAATCGGCACTATTATTTCACATGCAACTTTGCTGAAAGATTTCGGCAATATTTCGGTAATATTACTGAAATATTTCTGAAACATATCTACGAAATATTTTTGAAACATATCTACGTAATATTGCAGAAACACTTCAGAGATATTTCAGGTACATTTCATCCGAAAAATTGCAGATACATTTCAAAAATATGCAATATACAGAGTATCCTAAAACTACCGCTATTCCTCTTAATGACAGATTCTTTAGAACATTTCAAGATAAAAATTCTAATACAAAAATGTCAAGGCTACAGTAGTTTTTGAGAATGGGAATTCCCATTTAAAAACTATTGTAGCCTCGACATTTTTGTATTAGGATTTTTGTCTTGAAATGTTCTAAGGAATCTACCATTAAAAAGAATAGCGGTAGTTTTAGGACATCCTATATATTGTTTATTACCAGATATTTACATTATCATAAAAATATGTGTAAAAAAAATCGAACACTTCCATTTTGTTATGGTTTTCTAAAATTTTTTTATTTTGTTTAATAACAAAATGTTTCCTTACAAAAGAAAAAGAAAATATTAAATAATCTCAGTTATCATATGTATTATGACAAAAAATTAAATTATTAAAAGAATTAATGAATAAGTAAATACTATGTAATTAAAATTTACCTTTTGTATATAAGTAAAACTCTCGTATAATTTTACCTCAGTAAATATTAAAATAATATATATAAAGAAACCTTTTCTTCGCCAGTGATTAAAATAAAAAGGAGTAGTAATAATCGACGCTGACTGGCAATATAGAAATTTTATTACTGCACGACGTATACCGGAAAATTGTATAACAGTTCCCTACATTAAAGGTTTCAGCGAGAGACTTTTTCATATCTTCAATGATCGCGGTTTTCATGTTCTTTATACAGTTCCTAAGTCCCTCGATTGCGTCATAGGAAGGGGAAAGATAGGTTAGATTGGTTCAAGCAGACTAACTTAATTTATAAAATCAATTGCGGAAAGTGTGATGCCACGTACATTGGCCAAACCAAAAGACATCTCGAAACACGCATTAAAGAGAATAGAACAGATATCAAGAAACATGTCAGCAACCATTCCGTCGTTAGTAAACATCGCACCTCTTTTGATCACGATTTCGAATGGCATAAAACTGAGATATTACATTGCGAAAAACAAGTTAGAAAACGCGAGATCGCAGAAATGTTTTTCATAAAACAAAATAATAACACAATCAACCTACAGAAAGACACGGATAATTTGACCGGAGCATATGATATAATAATAAAGAACATTTAACGTCGATCGCGATCAGTGTGCCTTTGCCATCCGTTGGCTGCTGACATGCTTTTCCCACACATACCACGTCTTTTACATATGACGCGCAAACTTGTAAGTTATATAAATTTGTCAATTTATATTTCTATTTTATTCTTTATGTAGTTTTTTCCTTTTTTTAAATATAATTTTAGTTCTTGACTTTTGGATTGTTGGCACAATGCCAGGACTGAATTGTTTGTAAGAAATAGAACACTTGACAAGGACCGAAAGTGACGGTCGAAACGTCGTGAGATAATAAAATTTCTATATTGCCAGTCAGCGTCGATTATTACTACTCCTTTTTAAAATAATATAATAATTATAAGTACGTATTAAAATATAAATTTTTACTGTTTTATTGCTTATTTCATCTACACTTTAATGTTATCATTTTTTACTAACTAAGTATAGCGAATGTTATGTCAATTTTGCATGGTTTTTTATGATATGTATTTAATCCTATATATAACTGGAGATAATAAAATATATTATATATATAATTGATCTTGGATAGTCATTTAAAGGTCACGTGAAGGTTACCTTCAATTTTTCTTAATGGCACACTATTTTTTATTATATATTCTTGTCGAGACGTTTTCAAAACATTAAAATTATAAAGCTCTTTTGTTGAGAATTTTTTGATATTTTAAATTTTGTTATGATATTCTATAATTTATAAAATTTAGAAAAGAATATGAAATATCTCGTAGAGTATTCACTTTTTGATGACTTTACTTTACTTTAATTTATACACAGAATAATGAAAAAATCGAATAATAATATTAATTTTTACATTTACAATTTTTCCAAACTAAGTGCGCCCACAAAATGCAATCAAATTTTTTAAAATAAATTTTTCTATTTTTTTTTATTTTTTAACAACATTCGATTTCTTTCATTATTTTATGTATAAAAACATCAAGATAAAGTCAACGAAAAGTTAATATATACTTTACGAGATATTTCATATATTATTTAAGAATGCCATATGACAAAATTTGAAGAAAATTCTTAATAAAAGAGAAAAAATGCAATAAAATGCAATAATTATATAACAATATAATTTTTTATAAGTTTTAGTCTGTCAGCAACTTTTCGGAAATATTACAAATGCAATGTGAAACATTCCGTTGCATGTGAAACATTCAAAAATATAACGTGTGCAATGTAAACGTAAATAATACTTTTATCATGTATCAGAAATGTTTCTAAATCATTGCATCTGCAATATTTCTTGTGCAATATTGTAGAAATTCACTGCTTGCAATTAAATTTTTCATTACCTACGCAATCTTTCAGAAATTTTTCAGAAATATGTTAAATGCAATGTTGCGTTTAATATGTTACAGAAATATTATTCGTGCAAAGTAAACGTAATATTACTTTTAGAATGTTTCAGAAATATTTCTGAAATATTGCATCTGTTACATTTTTTTTGCAATATTATAGAAACTTACAAATATTGTAAACAACTTTCTGAAAGATTTCAGAAATATTGTTAATGCAATATTATAAAAAACATGATGCAGGTACATTTCTGAAATATTTCAGATGCATAGTTACAAATGAAATGTTAATGAAATATTTCTGCACCATTTCCGAATATTTCAATATTTCAGCAACATAACATGCCGAGTAGGTAGCATTCCTACTCTCATAGTATTTTCCCTCTTCTGGTTTTAAAAACTGATATCCGGTAGGGGTGTAACCGACCAAAATCACTCTCACGCCTTCAGCTCTGAATTTTGGACCAGTTTTTCTCTGTACTTTAATATATGCCAAACAACCAAACCTTTTAATCTGATTGATATGAAAGCTGTGATTAGGAGCAAATTTTTCTAGTGGGGTAATCATATGGTTTGACTTGTGAGGCGTACGATTGTAAGCATACACTGCTGCAGTCAATGCCAGATCCCACATACTCTCTGGTAGTTTTGCATCATACATGTAAGATCTGACTTTCTTTTGAATTGTTTGGTTAAATCTCTCTGAAACTCCATTGTGTTCAGGTGTATCAGGATTTGCCAACTGTGATTCCGCGCCTAATCTTTTCAAGACTTCTACAGTGTAGCCTCCTGTATACTCTGTTCCCTGATCGCTCCGTAAGTAACACACCTTCGCATCGTACCCTAACAGGTTCTTAGCACTTCTAACAAACATTTCCAAACAGTAACCCGTCTCACTTTTGGCTTTCATCGGATATGCCATAGCAAATCGTGATTGGTCATCAATAAATACAGAAATGAATTTATATCCTTTAGGATGAGAAGACGGTGAGATTGGCCCCATGACATCTGAATGAATAATTTGCAATGGTGCAGTTGCTCGTCTACGCACAGCCGGAAATGGTAACTTGTTAAATTTTGAAATCATACACACCTCACAATCTTGAATTGTCTCATCGAATACCACATCGTTCAATTCTTTATTATCCGGAAATTTTAATTGCAAAGATCTAAGATACGCTTTTGAAGCATGACCAAATCTCACATGCCATAACATCGCCCTTTCATTCTTAGATATTTTCTTGTCATTATTTGGAAAAGGTGAAGCCTCTTCCACAGAATCTACGTTAGGCATCTCATCTATGTCATGAATTTTTCGGTCCCAAATAGTAACATCAAAATTTGAAAGCTCATACGGGACTTTTCTTTCACTTTTATTCTCATCACAATTAGGCTTTTCGATTGCCTTCTCTTTACCTTCTTTATCTACTATCATCTCTTTCACTTCTTCAGTTTGGTCATCCTTTTTCTCATCCATTAGAGACTTTACAGAATTTTCTTTAGCTGCCATACTTCGCGTAAAATATTTTCTCCCTTCTAACTCGCCTTCTGCTAAATTAGCTATCACACGTTTACTAACAGTCCTATATAGATTATTGTTTACCGAGTTACTTTTGTTAACTTCCAACTCAACTACCCAGTAGGGTCTTTTGTATATACCCGAGACAAACAGTTCTTTCGAAATTGGATCAAAAATATTAATTTTTTCATTATCTAAATAGATTGCAAGACCCATCTCGGCAAATTTTCTCAGCGATAATAAATTTTCCTTGAGAGCTTCTGCAAAAATTACTTTATCAATTTCAAGGACTCTACCATTTTCTAACTGAATCTCAACTCGTCCCACTCCCTCCGTTCTCAAGTCCGCTGACTCGTCTTTATTTGCACACTTGACCATGCCACATTCTGACTCATCAAACGTCTTAAAAATGATTTTTGATTTTGTTAAGTGCTCTGTTGCTCCAGAGTCTGCCAGAAACTCCGTGAAAAATCTATGTTCGTCTTTTCGTGTCGCATCCATATACATGATTTCAATTTCCATCGATTCTAAACTAGTCTTACCTTTGGTTGTGCTGCTCCCTTCACCAGACTTCTCTCCATTCTTCTGGTTTCCTTGTTTGCTTGAATTTGACTTATTGTTGTTCTTGTCAGTCTTATGATACTGGCTAGAGTATTTGTAATTTCCTCTGTTACTCTTGAACCTTCCCCTCTTAGCACTTCTCTCATACGCATCATTTGCCCTTCTCTTTAAACCACGTCTAAATTTACCACCACCAAATCCTCGAGAGCTGTTGCTGTAGTTACCTTTTGAGTGGTCTCTGGGTTTGTTAGGTCCCCCAGTCGACCTGCGAAGCTCTGGACACTCTTGAGCTATATGGCTGCCAAATTTCTGACAATTATAGCACAAGATTCCCTCGTTTCTGCAATCTCTAGCAAGGTGCCCAGAAGCTTGGCATTTGTAACATCTAGGCACCACCTTTTGAGCTAGGTTGGCTGACCTCACTTCACTCGTCTCACCGCTCATTTGTTTCCTCGTCGCTTCATCTTGCATGACCAAGTTTTTCAACTGTTCATAATCAGGACTAATACCTTTAGTATTCTTAGATAGGAAGTCGATTGACTGAACTGTTGGTACTGATACCATTATGGCATTGTAAAACGCATCTCGTTTCTCATCTTCAGAGAGGGGAGCAGCTCCAGGAGAGTTTTCATAGTTTCTGATAGTCTCTTCAAACTTCTCACAAAATTCTACCGCCGTGGTTTTACCAATAATGTACTGCATGCTGTACAATTGTTTCCTAACTGAGTGTGATGTTACGTTTGTCTCACATCTTTTTAGTTCCTTTAATTTGACCAAAATTTCTTTAGGATTTTGAATTTTCATGACTTTAGAGTGGTAATTCCGATCTATATGATTTATCAAGATGTCACGGACTTTGAATCTTTGTTCATTTAACGTTTTCTCATCTGCATTACTTTCTACCGTATCTTCAATAATGTGTAACAACCCACATGATCTTAATTCTGAAGAAAAGTAATCATAGAAATGTTCGTACTTTCCATTTTTCTCTAATTTGTAATCTCTTTTCATGCCCCCGTTCTTGTTAATAATTTCAAATTTCAAAGTTTCTTTAACAGTGTCGGATAATGAATTCAAAGGACTCCCCGTATTTCTTCTTAATTCATTAATTTTTAAAACGTCTAACTGTTCTTTAATCAAACTTGTAATCTCATCTCTCAAGTCTGTGTTACTAACCTGGGCTGCTCTACTCTCTGGCTCATCTGGAATACTCTCATCTTCACATTTCTTCCAATCGTCACACAGTTCTTTCAGATTTTCAACCATAACGCTGATGTTCGTTGAATTTTGAGCATAGCTCTCATTTACTCTAATCATTGTTTTCTTCCATTTCTCTCGCTCCTCTTTGCTCTCTTTCAAGAGCTTGTACTCTTGTTTGTGCTCTTCTCTCATCATTTTTAAATTCTCGCTAAACTGTTCAGTCATTGTTTTAGTTGCTGTACAGAAGCTATTAATCGCAGAAACCAACTCACTCATCTTGCTCTCCTGATTATCGAGTCTCACCTGAACTGGAATTTCATGAGAATTTTTAATTCTAGTATTGCTCTCTGTAGGTACAGATTTACTTTCTTTCACCAAGGGATTTAAAGTTTTGGGATCAATATTGGCGGTTGTAATACTTTTTATTTGGGGCTTAGAAATTCCTGCTTTTGTAGCGTCAACCAATGCTTTCCATTCACTCCTCTTTATTGTGATCAGGTCATCACTTTCTTCATTTTTCTCATCTTTCTCGTCTTTCTCATCGCTCTCACTGCCTTCATTACTCTTCTCACTTTCCATTGTACTCGTCTTAACCTCATCTTCCTTTGACTCATCTTTCTGTTTAGCATTGATTGCGCTTATCTCTGATTTTGCTCTTGGCATGAGCAGCGGTTTTTCAGCTATCAAAAGCTCGTCGTTCAAACTCACGAGAGCCTTCCACTGCTTCTCTGACATCATTCTCTTCTCTGTGGAGGAAAATAAACATATAACAATTGCCAAGAGTCTGAATCTCAAGATCAGTTGACTGAACACAAGTATGGCCGATCTCAAGATGAACGATCATGCAAGATATCGGAACACACGACCCCTCCCATGAACGTCCCAGCCGGACAGCTCGTGTAATACTGAACACAAGTATTCACTCGCTGACCAACTGTTCAGAGTTTCAAAATTATTTGTATTAAGTGTTCTTTTAATTTTACTTTGTAATTTAATTAACTATTAAGTGCATATTTTAGTAAGTGATATATGCTAGCCTATTATCACTTAAGCACTTTTATTTATTTGCATGCAATTCTCTTCTTCTCATCTCAACATTCTAATCTTACTATAGAACACTCATCTTACCAGTTCTGTAAACATTGCCTGCATCTGGAAGGATCCACACTGTCTCTCCCTTAATTTCCAGAGCTACATTTTCACCTTTGTGATTCGTGTCCAGGCTGAATTTGGACGATAAATCCTTCCACAATTCAGCCAGCTGTTCTTCTGTTAAAATTTTAACATTAAATTTTCATTTTTGATTTGATTAACCTTTCGATCGATCTCTATTGTTTAATCCATACAATTATTTGTGCACGTGTATTTATTAAAACTTTACTGCTCTTCATATTTTCGCGCCTCGCATCTTATTGCTCTTAAGTTTTGTGACGGAGCGTACTGGCACACACGCACGCGGAGATGCTTCGTTCCCTCTCCACGCCGTGCGCGCAGCCACTCCGTGTCACTATGCTTTGTTACTAACTAATTCTTACATTCATTTTAATTTTCATTTTCGACACTTCCTAATTTTCTCTGTCTCTATTTTTCGATGCCATGACGTCGCACTACTTTTTCCGCCTAACTCTTGTTGCTGGGTGGACGCCATTTTTGATGATGAAATGGCACTTTTTACTTACCCAATTCTTCGACTCTCTCACTCGCTCGAACTCGCCTTTTTCTCTTCTTGATTTTCCATTTTCTTTATTTTCCCGTTAAAGGTTCGCGCAGTGGAGGCGTGCTGTGCCCATAACCTTTTGGGATAATGACAAGACTGGAAACACAATTTTCTTATACGTAGTTTATTCTTAACCGTTCTCTTCTACGTCTAGTCCACACACAGACAACTCGACTAGAGCGCTCTGGTGTACAGTTGGGCACGAACCAAAAATATATGTAGGAAGGAGACTAGCAGGAGTAGGCGCCCTCTATATCCAACACTTAGAAATGTAAAAATATTCGCGTGGTTATAGACAGGTAATGGTGTCGTTCTTATTATTTCGTACACGGGGTATGCTACCACGGGAAATTTAATTATCGTGTAAATATTCGGGTTATCGTAATACGCGTTAATTTCTACGTAACTCTGTTTATTGTTCCAATTTTCTAATCTAACTTTGAATGGGAAATGAGATTCCCGCGTCAATTGTGACTTCGTCTCTTTTAATTCCGTTATTATATTTTCTATGGGTAATAAACGAGTGAGTATGATTCCTTCTCGCGAGTATGTGAGGTAATCTATCGTGTCTTTCACGTCTTCTATTAGATCTTCTGTAATTGTGGTTATTATTAATAACTGTTCGTCTATTTCTTCTCTTCTGGCGAACTTGGCTATTTCCTACTGGATTCGTGTCGTGACGTTCGTCAGCAGTTGTTCGTTATAATATAACGATTTTTCTAAGGCCTCCATGTGACCTATTGTGGCATTTATCACCTTCAATTGATTTTTTGCGGTGTGCCGTAGAGTCCTGTTGCTGATTTTGTATCAGTGCAAGCTGCTCCTGCATGTGTTTTGCGTCGTCGGCATCCATGGTGCCGAACAGCGTTTTGCTGATCGTGCCGATCGCATCTATTAAACCACGTTTATTATCGTTTGTTTTATATATAGTTTGTAATCGCGTTAACAATTGCGTTAATTTTTTATTATCTTTCTCTATCGTATGGAGAATATTTTTGCACATCTGCTGCATTTTAATTTGGTTAGATCACAATGAGGTGTATACAGTGTAATCTGTATTTCGCGCCGGCGCGCGACGTCTTGCGACTTGCGACGCTTGTATGCGCACTTATTGGTTACGCGCCGCTCGTGCGAGCGCCGTGTGCGTGGGTGCCGCGCCTAGTGCGCGGGTGGCTGCCCATAATGGTCTTCTTTTCTTCTTCATTCAAGTGTTGCGTGCGTATCAATTTTGCGACTTTTTCGCTACGCGGCATTGTTTCTTCTTTTTCATTTATTTGATTTACTTGGTTTACTCCTATCTCCTGCTTCTTCTTGCTCTAACTCCTCTAATGTTACTTGCGGCATGAGCATTTCGACCGTCTTCTCAGTCGTATTTAATATGCTTGCCGGACATAAAAAATTTTCTGGCATCACTAGGCAGTTTTCTATGAACACTCCTGGCATTATTTCTTCTGCCTGTATTATTCTTAAAGAGTTTTTATCGGTCGCGACTTGTATTATTGTCTCGCTTCGTGGTTTCAAAATCATTTTCTTATACGGGTACGATTTTAATGTACTATTCCCCATTCGTATTGAGTTCGATTCGTAGCTATATGACGCTTGATGCTTTTTTATGAAATCTATTCCTAGTATCTCGTCGTACTCAATTGGGAAGTCATCCTTGACGACATATATCGTGTGCTTGATTTTTCTATCTTTCAAGTCAATAGTAGCTCTAAATTTTCTAATGGTGTGAGCTTTAGTGCTGGTCTACAACCTTGCTTTAAAGGATATTTAAGCTCTAAGCCGTAAGAAATTGACCAATCACAGTTGAGTATTCTCCTCACATTCCGTTGTGATTGGTCAATTTCTTACGGCTTAGAGCTTAAATACCTTTTAAAACAAGGTTGTAGACCAGCACTTATGTCCTGTTACTCCTGTAAGGGCCATTTCATCTTCTTCTATCATTCGCCCTTCAAATGCTTTACTTTTATTATTGATACGGCCGCTCCGGTATCGAACAGCAAATTTATTTTTTCGCGCTTCGCTTCTCGCATGGGCAGAGTGATTAGGTCCAGTCCTGCATACTTTCGCGGCTTTTTAGTCATATGTGACACCTGATACTCTATCGCAGGTCGGCGTTGCTTTGTGTCCTCTTTGTCTTTTCCTCATCGCTATTCGATGCTGAATTGCTGTTCTTTTTTCTCGGGCCATTCGTTTTTGGGTGAGAATTTTTACTTTGTCCTCGCGAATTATTAGACTGTTCATGATTTGTTCTCTCTTTATTTGGTCGACCATTTAACAGCCAACATTCTTCGCGTATGTGTCCTGCTTTCTTACAGTATTTGCAGAATTTGTCTATCGCATTTACGCGGGGTGTCCTATCGGATTTCGGTAAAGAGAAACGGTTCGCGTATCTACTGGTACGACATTCCCTTCCGTGATGCCCGTATTTTCCGCATTTTTGGCATTGTATTGTCGATCGGTTATCACGCGGTTGCGGCGAGTACGCGTAATTATTTTTGGGACGTGGCGGATTTCCGCTCGGTCCGTTTACTTTTTTTTCGGCGCTCGCTCCGGCAATCGCTTCTTGCAAGGTTGCGAAATGCTGAGCCCGAACGAATAACTTGATCTCGTCTCTCAATCCTAGTTGGTAATTTTGTAATGCCTGCTGTTGGATAGTTTCTAAAATAGTTCGCTTGCTTTCCATTGTGTGATTTCTTCCCTCTATCATGGAATCGTATAAATCCATTGCTAATTTATCTGCTCTTAATCCGAATGCTCTTGCGCTTTCTCTGGATTTTTGCTTGAGTGTGTTAAACTCTAATTGCAAATGTGCGGTACTTTTTCGGCTCAAATAACAAACTTCTAACTCTTTCTTTAACTGTGCGAAGTTTCGTATCTCTCGCGTTTGAAAATCTATCATTGCTCTTCCCTTTAACTTTGTGCATAACACTGCTTCTAATAGTGTTCCTTCTTCCATTGGGTTTATGTTTTTTATTGCGTATGACGCGGCGCTCAGAAATTCTTGCAATTTACTCGATGTTCCGTCAAACTCGGGTATCATGTCTTGTGCCTCTTTTAAACGTAAATATCCGATAGCGTGTTCCACTTGATTCCGAATATCGTACGACGTTCGTCCGTATGTAACTTCGAACGGTTACTTTGCTCGCGTCTCGCGTGAAATTCGCGGCGTTCAGGATTCGCCGTTTCTAACTGATTTACGCAATCTTGTAAGTTGCGGATTCCATGTAATATCTCGTCGAGAATGGAATCTCTAATCGTCCGGCTGTAATCCGGCCTGATCGGGCATTCGGTTACGATTATTCGCCAGGGTTCTCCTTTGAGATAGCACTCTATTAAAACGGTTTATTTCTTCGTCTATTTCCTCTGGGGTTACTGGCGCATTGTCATATTGTTCGCGTCGCGGTTGATAATTGTTGCTTCCGCCATCTCGATTACGTTTACGTTTCTTGATGCTGAGTAATATTCTTGCGGGTTGAATACGCTGCTATCATACGAAGTCAGTGAGAACTCTCGTCTTTGTGATAGTCTACTGGTCGTACTGTCTGCGTCTTCGGATTGTGCGTACGCGTGTGAGGGGTGGAGTCTATTTTCCTCGGGGCAGTTATTTTGTCCTATTACACGGAAAAAAAGGATTAGCAGCAGGAGCTAAAATATAGTTATGACAGCTAAGATGTGTCCTTTTTATAGGGACAGCTAATGCTGTTGCTGTCCAAGCTAAAATTCGCTATTTGCACTTAGCTACTATAGCAACAAATTTTTGCTACTAAAGACAAATATCGCTTAGCTGAATTAGCTACTTTATTCCTAGCTACTTTAGATGCTGCAAAACTAAATAATCTCCATTATGAACGCTAAGATTCTTAGCTATAATGTACAATCGTTCGGGATCATGCCGTGATCTCACAGTCATAGCGCATATTCTTATGACGGGTATATGCTCGTACCTTACAACGCAACGGTTACTGCAACTATAGTTGCACTATAGTGAGTACGTCTAGAGTGAGTATTCTAGAACACACTGTGTCAAAATTGCGGTAACTGTTGCGTAGCACATTGCATGATCCTAGTGAGTACCCGGCTTTGGGTTAGGATACACTCCAATGTTTTAATAATTCATGGATTTCTTTGTCTATCCCTGATGCGTTAAATACCGAAACTAAGAAATTTACACTAGCACTCGTGAAACGAATTGTGCGAATAATGGCTATTGCTTAACCACTAATTCTACACGTGTTGTGTTTCGGGTTGTCAATAATAAGAGTCAAAATATATTGCACGAGGTTTAATTTCTTTGGTCGAGACTTTGCGTACATAAGAAACTAGCGGACTGGCGACTACTGCGACAACGACTGACTAATGCTCCAAAAGCGCGCGATCTCTCAGAGAGGAACCGATGAACATTTCAACCGAGAGTCGTCAGCGCGAGTATCCCAATCTAGGTGGCGGGACCGCCGTCTAGTTATGTCCCATACGCAACATTTCTTCCCTCCGTTGCGAATTGAAATCTACGGCGAATATCGGAGTGGCGGGCGGCGTATTCTCGATGATCGACGAAGGTAGGGTGGAGGTGAATTTTCTTCACGGCGTTGTGGACTGTTTCCGGGGGTTACAAACTCTGGTTCCGGAGATGCTGAGGCAGTTGAAGGGGATGCGGTGTTTCCTGCTACAGGACTCGGTGGTGCTGTTTGGGGTGTGGAGTTACCTTCATAAAAATGTATATGATGAGGTGCTGCGTCTCGATGTTGGTCCTGCGAACGGCGTACCTCGTTCTGACGACTCGTTTCGGTGACATGGCAGGGCCGAATTTGGTCGATATGGCGTTTGAAACATTTACCATTGTAGTCTATTGCGTAGTGGAGATCTCCTAAGCGAGAGACTATCACTCCTGAGACCCACTTGTCCATACGGGTATTTCCAGAGAGAAAGTAAACTTGTTGTCCAGACTGAAATTCCCGAAACGAGGGATTGAATTCCATTTGTTGTTTTTGCGAAATCCTGATGCTGACATCTTGTGGCCTCACCAGGTCGAGGCGAGTGCGCAGATTGCGACCTAGAAACAGCTTGGATGGTGATTCTCCGGTGGTGGTGTGGGGTGCTTTCCGGTACTGTCGTAAAAACTCGTTCAAATTCGTTTGTAGTGAATTCCTTGTAGTTGACATCGCTCTTAGGGCATCTTTCACCGTTTGGACGTAGCGTTCTGCTTGACCATTGGTAGCGGGGTGGTAAGGCGCCGAAAACTTGTGAAATGTCACTCCGCTTTTTTGGAGAAAGGACTTAAATTCGGCAGCAGTGAATTGTGTACCATTATCTGAAACGATGGTTGTTGGCACCCCGTACGCAGCAAATAGTTCATCCAAGATTTGAATCGTAGCGCCTGTTGTCGATGAATTGGTGACTTTAACTTCCAGCCACTTACTATAAGCGTCGACGATGACGAGCAGCATTGCACCTGCGACCGGGCCTGCATAATCGATATGTACTCGCTCCCACGGTCCCTTCGGATACTCCCAGTGATGATCGCTGAACTTTGGCGGAGCATGTGCGTGGCGTGCACATTCCACACATGACTTAGCAGTCCTTTCGATGTCCGAGTCTATGCCTGGCCAGTAGATGAAGGATCGCGCTAGGCCCTTCATTTTAACTATACCGATGTGAGCTGCGTGTAGATCATCTAAGATTGACTGTTTCAATATCGGAGGTATGACTACTCTGTGCTCAAAGAGCAAGCAGTTGGCGGCGAGTGTGTAGTTCGCTTCCGGGGCCTTGTAACCAATGCGTGCGAGATTGCGACCTGTTTCCAACTCTCGCACTATTTTGCCGAGATGAGAGTCTTTGCGTGTCTCTCTCGCTATGTGTTCCGCGCGAATTGGCAACTGTTGAATTTGGTGTAAGGCAAATCGGTCAATTCCATCTTCTTCATTACCATCTCTTCCTTCGTGAAGAGACAGTTTATTGACTTCGTTTCGCGTTGATGGGCATGGTATCCGGGAGCAGTAGTCGGCATTTGTATTCTGGTCTGTAGGTCTGAAGATGACGTCGAAGTTGAAGTGGGCTAGGTAATCTGCGTAGTTTGCCATACGGCTAATACAAAGCGTTGGAAGGGACTTCTCAGGGTGTAGAATCTGTGTTAGCGGCTTGTGGTCTGTAATTAAAATAAATTTACGAGCGTATAAGTAGTGGAAAAACTTTTTTTACTGCCCAAACAATGGCAAGAGCTTCTTTATCGATCTGGGGATATCGTTGTTCGGTGGTGGACATGGTACAGCTGGCGTATGCAATCGGTCGTTCCTGTCCATTTTCGAGTCGGTGTGAGAGGACCGCTCCTAAGCCCGTTTTGCTCGCATCCGTGGCCAGGATCAACGGAAGGGATGGATCGTATTGCATTAGTACTTGAGGTGAAATCAAGGCTTTTTTAATGTCCTGATATGCCTTTTCTGCGTTCGGTGTCCATTTAAAGGGGTCAGTACGTAGCATGTCTCGCAATGGTCGGGTTCTATCGGAGAGATTTGGAATATACGCGCTGTAGTACGTAGCTTTTCCCAAAAACAACTGCAATTGCTCCGGGTTTGTTGGCTGAGGTGCATCACGAATGGTTTCGATGTGTTTATCTGATTTATGTAAACCATTCCCATCTATTTTGTGTCCCAAGCATTCCAGGGTCGGAGTTGCAAAGACGCATTTTGTCCGATTAAGTCGTATGCCATGAGTCCTCAATCGGTCCAGCGTTGCCGAGAGTTTTGATAACAAATCGTCGAATCCGTTTGCGGAAATAATTATATCGTCGAAAAAATTGGTGACACCCGACAGGCCTTCAAGAGTGGTTTCCATGCGTTTCTGCCAAATTGCCGGGATGTTAGATGCTCCGTAAACCGCCCTCGTTGGTCGAACCAGTCCGTGCGTTGGGGTGTTTAGTGTAAGGACATGGCGAAATTCTTCATCAATAGGAAGATGCGTGTATGCATCCGTAATATCGAGGTGGCAAAAGAGCGTAGCTCCTTTCATCTTGTTGAATATATGTTCGATCTTCGGTATCGGGTGTTCGTCGACGATCATTCTCGGGTTGACTGTCGGTTTGTAATTTCCGGTGATACGTAATTTCCCATTCTTTTTTATGACGATATGAGTAGGTGAAGCCCATTCTGAGTAATCAACTTTTTCATAGAATCCCGATGCGATTTTTGCATCGATTTCTTTAGCATATTGGTCCCGCAGCGCCAATGGAACGTCGCGTGCCTTGGCGAAGATTGGGGATGCTCCAGGTTTCAAATGCACCATCGCCGGCGGACCAATAAGTTTGCCCGGGATGTCACTGAAGATGTCTTCGAAACTTGCCAGTAGTTGATTGAGACGTGCATTCTGTTCTGGAGTTATCTGCGGTTCAGAGGTAAGCGAATTGACCAGATTGGTTGAAGAGAAGAGTCGATTCAAATTTATTTCGTGGGAAAAATGCGAAATTCATTCCCGTCCTAAGAGGGTGTCTGTGTCTCCTGACACGACGTAGAGATTAAGTCTTCGTGTAGTGGATCCGATAGTTGCGTTTATTGGGATACGACCAAGGCAGTTAATGTGGTGTCCTGTGTAACTCGAAAATTGCCTGTCAGTTTTCTGTAAAGAAAAGTGAGGTTTAATCTCACGTAACTTTGATACTCCAATTATACCACATGGTGCTCCCGTGTCTACTTCCATTTCAAGGTTATGGCCATCGATCTTGACATTAATAATTTGCTTACCTGGAGAGGTAATTTCATGAATTTGGCTCAACAATTGTACTGAATCAACTTGAGCAGTTGGCATTTCCGACTGAACCTGATTAGTGAGGGCATCCTGCGGCGTAGGCCTCTTTGCTCTGCATACCTTAGCTATATGACCGGTCTTGTCACACTTGTAGCATTTTGCTTCGCGGAATCGACATTGGTTTCGCAGATGTTGTCCCCCGCAGCCGTTACACGGACCTTGAAGCTGTTGTCCGCTGTCTAGTGGTAATGTTCGATGTCGAAGCTGCCCGCCTTTTTTCGTTTTCGGCGTTTCATAACCTAGCTTGTTTGTAGTCTCAGAAGCGGTCGCCGGTTCGGTCGTGGTCCTGATTTCACTTGCCGTGTTCCGAGTTGCCTCGAGTGAATGTGCGATCTCGTATGCAGCACTGAATGTAGTCGGTTTCTTTGCGATAATATCGTCGCATGTATCTCGTGATTCCAGTCCGTGGAGAAGTTGTTCAATCAACATTCTGTCCAGAAATGTGTCGTATTCACAGTGAGCAGCGCCTTGTTTTAAACGAAGTGCAAAATTCGCGACAGATTCGCCCTTTTGCTGCATGATTTGTCTGAATTTAACGCTCTCAACGTATTTATTTTTAGGTTGGTCAAAATGATCTATCAATATTGTACGTATCTCAGTGAATTGAAGGTCCTCAGGGTCACGAGGGCTTACCAAAAATTTGATGGCGTTGTTTAGTTCCGCACCCATGTGAACTCGTGCGTAACTCGCATATTGCATTTCCGGAATTCTGCTCAATTTTAACGCCCACTCGAAGCGCTTGAAATAGTCAGCAACCGAAGTCTCTTCCGACGAGCGATACTCGGTCATGGAAAATGTAGGTGGTTTTGGTTGCATCGATGTGCCAGGTCCGGCGCCGTCTTGCGGCATCTGGAATTCCGCAGAAGCATGACCGACGGATGTCTTGAGTGAACTAACAAGCATCTGAGTCAGTGCTTGCATGAGTTCAGGAGATACGTTTTCCGCCATTTTACTTGCTTGTACGGTGACTATGCTGTCGAGTCGAATAACCTCGCATCCAGCAGACACGGATCTTCCGTCCTCTTTTCTTAATCCCACTTCTGACACCAAAAATTGTTGTGTTTCGGGTTGTCAATAATAAGAGTCAAAATATATTGCACAAGGTTTAATTTCTTTGGTCGAGACTTTGCGTACATAAGAAACTAGCGGACTGGCGACTACTGCGACAACGACTGACTAATGCTCCAAAAGCGCGCGATCTCTCAGAGAGGAACCGATGAACATTTCAACCGAGAGTCGTCAGCGCGAGTATCCCAATCTAGGTGGCGGGACCGCCGTCTAGTTATGTCCCATACGCAACAACACGTAAGAGAAAAACGCTGTCGTCGCTGGTATCCCGGCTAATGCGTCAAAGCCGAAATGATAGCGTCGCATAAACAATTGCGAATCGAACGTTCGCATGGGTAATTATAAACTTAGCTATGCGTGCTAAGTGTTGTAGCTTGTAAAACACATTCCATAATGTTTGTCCATGGTAAGAAATTTAGGTACAGTTGCAACCTTTTTAGCTGCTTGTGCTAATTTACTCTTTTAATTTCAGCTAATAAATTTTTACGTTGCAGTTAATGTCTTTTTCCTGTAATAGCCAAAGTTTAGCCATGATACTAAGACGATAACTCTTAGAGCTAAGTTTGATCCAGCCACTGAAATTTAGCTACTATTGCAAAGTCATTTTTTTTCGTGTAAGCTCGCGTCTAAATTATCGAATTGAAATTCGCGCTCGACTACGATGTTAGGATGTGTAATTCCGGTTCTGATTCGCTTTCGCTTGAGTAGTACGCGTCTAAGTTTCTACGCACGGTTTCGCGATTGTCGCTTACGACTTCTTCGGTCGTTTGAACGGGATTTAACGGCCTATTTTTATGCGCTCGTCGTGACGTCTCGCTATGGAGCCACGATTGATTTAATTCCGCAGGTGGATTATCGCTTTCCGACATCTACGGTAATTGCGCTGTACAAAATTTGCTTAATCGACTTACATTACGGTCGCTAGTCGCATGCTGCTGGTCGGTGCTCGTTCCGCTTTATCAGTCGGTGAGCCTTCGTTGAGATAGGTCGGTGCCGTCTCGGGTTACGCTGCTCGCTTGTCGCTCGTCGGCCGCTACCGTGTTGTCTGCTGCTTTCGAATCTGGCCGTTGCCGTGTCCCCGTTGAGGAGGTTGCACTGCCTCACTGATTCACTTGTATTTCTTTTTCAGCTGCCGTTCCCGTCCTTCTTCACCATGGATCCCTCACGCTGCCCCTTTTTGATGAGAGGCACAGGGTTCTTTCGGTCCACGGAAGAGACGGAAATAATTATACATGGCACTTTGAATAAATAATACTTTACTTAAATCTGTTTAGCAATTATTATGTACAAATGTCCGTAACTGCTCCGATTGTCTTCTTCTCTCGCCTCTTTTTGTAGTCTCGTTCATCCTTCGTTATCGCTGAGTTGCCCGATCGGATATAGGCCGATCGCGCAACTCATATTGTTTTAATTTCTCTTTGTTTCTCGGTCTTCATTTCTTTTCACGGCCTCGTTTATAATAAGATCTTTACAATACATATCTTTGAATAACACTATTTTTTAATTCTATTTTGTAATATTAATTTGGGGCCGCAACACCATGATCTCGCGACCCTGCGGTCACGATCCCCAGGAGGCCGATCCTAGCAGCGCGCGGATATGTGAATTCTCTTCTGAGAATTCTCTTCGAATAGAGTGGAGCCAAAGCTAGGATCTCTATCCCGTAATATGCTAGGATGAGGCCGATGATGAGTGAATTTCACACAGGAGGAAAGTGTTGAAAAGCGACAAGGATAATTTTCGGAAATTTAATGGGCCCAGTCTGAATATATCCCACGTCGGCTAATAATAAGTAACAGGCATGCACCACCTTCACCGAATGTAATACAAGTCATCGCGAGGCTTTTCGTGCCCGCCACCGACCGCCAACACCAAGTTTTCCGCCGCGTCCGGCGTACGTCGCGTCCGACAATTTGCACCAATGCCAACCCGAAAACTGTTACGTGTATGCGTATACGTATCCGAGGACAGCAGGTCGGGACGAAACAAAACGCGGCACCCGCGGCTTCACCGCGGCTGTTTATACACACCAATTACTGTAGAGGACAACCTCACCGGTCCCGCTGATTCCCGGGTGAAATTCAAAGCGTCGTCACAGGCGCCGGGGATGATCCATTCGCTCGGAATCCGGATGTTCGATAATACGCGAGAACTTTCTCGACAGAATTCTAATTGCGAGACGTCTGCTTGATTCGGCGGGCGAATCAGGAGAGATCGAGCGGTCGTCCGCTCAATGTGGACACGAAAGATTACCGCGCCTCTCTCTGGGGGTTGCGCGGTAATCAGGCGTAGTGTCGCGACCAATCGGGGCTGAGCGCGTCGCGGATCACGCGCGCGCTGTTGCAGACATCGTTCTTTGCGTTCTTTGCGCCCCCAGGCGTCCTTGGTGCCGTAGATTTTCCACCCGATGTTTAGCATGTTCGGGCTCGACTCCCCTCGTCCGAAGGTCTCTTCGCGAACCGAGGGAACGCTGGCCAGGCATCCCGGGTCCGCTTGGATGTCCCGGGGTTGGTTTGGAGGTAGATTTTGCCTCCTCGGGAGAGAAAAGCCCTATCACGGCCCTGTCGGCCTCTTGCTGATCAGCTGCGCCGTGCGTATCCGCCTCGTGCCCCGCGGTCGGATTCCTCACCGAATCTCGCGACATTCTCGCGTCGCTTCGTCCCTTGCTGTGAATTTCGTTCCCGTCGCCGGCCTCCGCAATACTAGTCCCGAAGCACGGTGCCACATCTTCATAAAATACAAAATAAAATAAAATGAATAAATGATACGCATTCTAAAGTTTTGGTAGGCCCCCTGGAAATTTCGCTCTCCTGGCTCGTCCGAGGGCGCGAACCCGCGCCTTGTGACGGCGGCGGGGCGCTGCCACGCGCGGCGAACCGTCACGTCACAATATATATAATAAAGTTTTATTTCGTGTGCCAATTATTTCCATCAATTATCTCAGGAAGTATTGGTTTATTGGAAAAGTGTTTTAGATAAAAGTTGAAGGGTTTGAAGGAGACCGCATGCAGTAGACGATTTTATTAGATTTTGGGTCCGGGGTCTGTATTGAACCCAAGTCAAATTTTTTAAATAAAAACCCCTATTTTTTATTGTATCCTCTTTCTCTACTAATAAATTTAAACAACTTTGTCTAAAACATTTTTTTATTTGCCCAGTACTTTTTGAGATATTCAAGGAAAACTTGGTAACTTTTTCAATATTTAGCTTATGAGATCTTGATAATTGTTTGCCAAAGGAAAAAGTGGTATAGAGGACTTTTTGACTTGATTTTGTTTTAAGAATATGCTGTTGCAATAGCACTCCAATTTTTTTAAATATTTGTAAACACTCCAAGAAGATGCGTACATAAATATTAAAAAAAAATTGGAGTATACTATTGCAACAGCACATTTTTGAAATAAAATTAAATTAAAAAGTCCTCTGTCCACTTTTTTCTCTGGCAAACAATTATCAAGATATTCACAAACTAAATATTGAAAAAGTTACCAAATTTTCCTTGATATCTCAAAAAGTATTAGACAAATAATAGAATTTTTTAAACAAAAGTTGTTCAAATTAATTAATAGAGAAAGATGGTACAATAAAAAATAGGTTTTTATTTAAAAAATTTGACTTAGGTTCTATTGGGCTCAATACAGGCCTTATATCCAAAATCCAATAAGATCGTCTATTGGTCTCCTTCAAACCTTTCAACTTTTATCTGAAACACTTTTCCAATAAACCAAGCTGTCAATTGACACTTAACAAAAATTAACACAATAACATTTAAACGACTCCACGATAAAGGGATCATAGCGACACTGATTAAATCTACATAGAA
>JASTWK010001774.1:0-25035 GCA_030770225.1 Temnothorax unifasciatus | reverse complement strand
TTTCTAGCCATACTCGATAAAATACAGATTATTTTGATCTCGGTTTTTTAAAATAGTTTTTATCTTCTTCTAGCTCTAGGAAGTTGTAGAAATGGACATTAAGTAAAATAACTGTCTCTTTAAACAATTACTTAATTCGAAACAATTATTCCTTATTGATTACTTAATTACTAACGTTTACTATTAGAGACAAAGATAAAATGTGCGCAATTTCATTTATTTTTAGTCTTTTTCGTTTTTAATTCATTTATTCTAATCAAAACTACAAAGTAAAATCTTTAATTGACTTTAAAATAGTTTTATACAGTATGACATAGATAAGTTAAAATGCAGCAATATGTCATTATTACGGTTACAATATCATTCATTTGAGAATATTTAATTTGCACAAATGAATGTCGTGCCAAAGATATTTAAGTTTTTTCGTGAAATTTTAAGTGTAGTACTAAGTGCTGTGACTTCATTTACATTTTTATTTAGATTCTAGGGTTGATATAAATATATAAAATATTGATTCAACGTACAGTATTACAAACATTTGATAACCCTGTTCTGTTCTCTGTCTCTAACCGCAGTTGTAGAGAGTTACAATATTATTTATTTTAAATATAGATATTTTATTTCTACAAATGTATGACGCGCCAAAGATACTTCAGTTCTTTCGTAATATTGTTAAGTATGATACTAAGCGCTGTGATTTTATTTACATTTTCATTTAGATTCTAGTGTTGATACAAATGTAGTTTTTCTAATGTTGGTATAACATATAAATATTTTACGTACAGTATTACAAACATTTAGTTTCCTATCCTGCTGAACAAGCTAGAATAATCTCTAAACACAAATAGATGATATCAGTGTCAATCAATTATCTAATAAAATTTCAATAGCAAGTTTCTATGTTAAATAACTATTTAATAGATCAAACAGTTTTAATAATTACATTACTATTATATAATTCACAGCAATTCGAAATTGAACTTTTATAAAGGAACAACCTATTACGGAAATTTAGAAGGAAATATTAAAAATAACATGTATATATTGGTTACACATATGACTATATTCTTTATCTCTATATTGAATTATTTATAAAGTAATTTTACAACTATATAATAATTACAATCTACTCGCTGAAATACAAATAATAACGATCAATTAAATAGAATAACATTTAATACAGTTACAATAATATTGCAAATTAACGTTGTTACTTATAAATAATCATTATTTTCGCATAACATACTACGTTCTACAAATAAGTCGCAATAAATAGAGATCATAACACGGTTCTACAATTTAATGGAAACTACTCGACGCTTTTTCATACGCAAACAAAACGCTCCTAAATTCCTGTTTACTACTTGCAACCCGTTAGCACCACGCGTGTCCTTACAGAGTCCTGCTCCATCGGATTACCCAGAACGATATTCTTGTAGCTTTTGAAGTTCTCTGCTTGCTCTAAAGATATCCTCCTCCTCTCTATCTGAAATAAAAATAAGAGAATTATTCGATTATTTTGCTTACTTTCCTCGGTATTAGTGATCACTATTATTTATGAACTTTTGACTTAACGACTTTCTTGCAAATATCTCGCTTCGACTTTTATCATATTAAATTCTTCTATACTTTTCTTTATTTTAAACCGCGTGAATTACAAGTTATTATAAAAAGGGACTCAAAAATAGAAACCATTAATACTTCGCTACAGTTATTGCAATTAAAGCAAAGTGATTACCTTAAATTTTATGTGTATTTATTCTATCCCACGATGCATAGTATCCATTATCCTTGTATCCCAGCCCCTCAGGCGCATATATCCCGGCAGTTACACCATTCTGAAACAGAAAGTTTTTACAAGCCTTTACTCTGTTCTTCATATAATTAGTAGCATAATCAGTTAATGTGATTCAGGAAATAGATTTAAAAGACACTTATCTGATTGTACAACAAATTATTCTCTTGACTATCCTTCCGATCAAGGGTGCAAGTACCATCTTATTCCTTGCGGGCCTCTCTCAGGACGTATGAGACTTTCACTTTCCGGGACGCCTCCCTCAGGATGCTCAGGACATCAGGAGTGAACCAGGTCGCTGCACGTCTCTCTTAGTGCATTGTTCGGACGTAGATATTCACCTGAAACGCTTATCGCTCTCTGCCAGTCCTCGCTCTAAAACAAAAGTGAATTAATAGTTGCACGATTCGTCAATAAATAAATAAACAAATTAATAAAGATAGTTAATGACAGCACTGTTAGCTCTTTCAATCGACAGATTAATAAATCAACGGATTATCTGTTCCATTTTCAATATTATTGCGGATTAAATTTATTCTTTGATAATAAGTCTCTTCACTTACCCCGCCAGTCTCCTCTTCTTCAGGACCGCTGTTCCTGACTCTTCGCGTCACACGACGATCACGGAGCCAGTCACCGGATCTTCCGGTCACCGCGATGTCCCACACATCGTCTCCTCTCGCTTCGTCGCCGTCACTCTTCCCACCGCCAGAGTACCCGACGTAGTGAACCTGAAGAGAGAGAAATAAAAGCTATTATGAATTAATGAAAATACGATTATTTTATTATTATTAGATTCTATTCACCTTGCTCTTTCCTCGCCTTGCATTCCTCTCGTAGATTTCTCGCGTTTGACACCACGCGTTACACACCTGTCAAACGCACAAGGAGAACATAACCTCACCTGTCAAACGCACAAGGACAACATAACCTCACCATAATTTCGATCTCCCAAGATTACACGTCGTCAGGCCGTCTGCTCATCGCGCGTTTACCGCTAAGCCTGCGATATGAACTTCCTGACGTTGAATAACTCCAAGAAATAAAATTATTCAATATTTTATACAACTTATCTCTTTCGCGACATTCGTGCGCAAATGCACAGTGTCCTTCTTTCGGTGTGCAAATGCACGGTGCGCTTTTTTTCGTGTGCATCTTTTCCGTGTGCAAATGCACGGTGTCCTTCTTTCGGTGTGCAAATGCACGGTGCGTTTCTTCTCGTGTGCATCTTTTCCGTGTGCAAATGAACGGTGCGCAAATTTTGCGTGTCCAAATGCACGGTGGGCATATTTTTGTGTACAAATGAGCGGTGCGCATCTTTCCGTGTGCAAACGAACGGTGCGCATCTTTCCGTGTGCAAACAAACGGTGCGCATCTTTCAGTGTGCAAACGAACGGTGCGCATCTTTTCGTGTGCAAACGAACGGTGCGCGTCTTTTCGTGGGCAAACGAACGGTGCGCATCTTTTCGTGCGCAAACGAACGGTGCGCATATTTTGCGTCTCCAAATGAACGGTGGGCATCTTTTCGTGTGCAAAAGACTGGTGCGCATATTTCCGTGCGCAACTGAACAGAGCGAATTTTTTAATAATTTACTTTCTGTGTGCAAAAGACATTTGGCCAATAATTCCTGTGTCCAAAAGCACCGTGTCCGATTAAACCGTGCGCAAAGTGCCGTGTCCAATATCTCTGTGTCCTTTAGCACCGTGTCCATCTGAACGGTGTCCAAGTGAATGCCAGTGCGTGTGGAAGTGGAGGGAAGGTGTGAATGAGAAGGTCAGAGGAGACAAGGGCTCGGAAAGCGGGTGCAAGAGCGGGTCGGGCAGGGAGTACGCGAAACGCTAAGAGGGGAGAGCGTCGAGCGGAAAGCGGCCGCGGGCAAGGAGTGCGTGAAATATAGACGGCACGCAGGCGGAGACGGGCCGGGGATACGAGCAATAGCGATAGTAGAGGGGCGACTCGACAGAAGAACAGAGACGCAGGAAGCAGCGAAAGGCAGGGAATAGAGCGTATCATAGATAGAGGAAGAAGCGAGACGAGAAGCAGGTAGAGAGGAGTGAAGAGAAGGAGGGCGGGATAGAGGGAATAAAAGGAGCCGTAAGTAAGGTAAAGGAAAAAATTAGAAGGGGAAGTACGGGAAATCTAGAGGATTTGTGGAAAAGGAAGAGAGAGGATTTGGAAAAGAGTGTGGAGGAAGGGAATGATAACGTGTTTAAGAGGAGCAACAAAACGGTAAGGTCGCCTAAAATGGAATCGGGGATAGGGGTGAAGGATCTGAGTGAGATGATAGGAGAAATGAGAGAGGAATTCAGGTCCATGAGGGAGGAGCTAAGGGAGGCCTTCAAGGAGCAGAGCAGAAGGATGAGTGAGGAAATTGAAGAGCTGAGAAGGGAGTTCAGGGATCAGGAGAGGAGATGGAGAGAGGAGAGGGAAGAGAGTAAAAGGCAGAAGGAGAAAGTGGAGGAAAGGTTAAAAAGATTGGAGGAGAAAATGGAAGGGAGAAAGGGAGAGAAAAAGGAGGAGGTGGGAAGTGGAAGAGTGGAAATGGAGGAGAGAATGAGAGAGCTGGAAAGAAGGTTGGAAAGGAAGGAGAAGGAGGAGAGAAGAAGAAATATAGTGATTAGGGGGTTGGAGGTAAGAGAAGGTAGGAGGAGGGAAGAAGCTGAAAAGCTATTGGAGGGAATAGGAGCCAAAGTGAAGGCGATAGAGGTGAAGAGGATAGGGGGAGATGCCGAAAAAGGAAGAGAAATGGTGCTGCTGAAGCTGGAGAATGAGGAACAAAAGTGGGAGGTCATGGAGAAAAAGAAGAGTCTGAGGGGCAGAAAAAAGAGAATTACGGAGGATTTGACATAGGAGGAAAGGAGGGTAAATTGGAAACTGAGAGAGATAGCGAGAAGTGAGGAGAGAGAGGGAAGGAGGGCGTGGATCAAGGCAGGAAGAATAAGAGTAGAAAACATATGGTGGAGATGGGATGTGGAAGAGGGAGTGTTAAAGGATGAAAAGGGAAATAGAAGGAAGGAAAGCGGGGGAGAGAGGGAAGAGGAGAGAGAGGAGGTGAGAGGGAGAGAATTAAGAGAGGAGACGGGGGAATAGGAAGTGGGGAGGATAGAGAGGAGGAAGTGGGGAATAGCAAAACGGAAGGCGGAAGAGGCGAGGACGGTTGGAGGGGGAATTGGAGGATGGTGTTCTGGAATGTAGCAGGCTTGGAAAATAAAGATAAGGACTTTTGGGAGGGACTGAAGAAGGAAGATGTGGTAGTTTTGATAGAGACATGGATAGGAGAAAAGGGATGGGAAAGAATAAGGGGAAGATTACCAAAAGGGGAGTGCAAATGGCGAAGAGGAAAAATAAAAAAGGGAAAGCGATAGGGGGGATGGTAGTGGGAATGAGAAAAGGGATAAAAGAGAAGGGAACAGAGATAGAAATTGATAGGGAGGGGATGATAGAGGGTAAGGTAAGGATAGGGGAGGAGAACTGGAGTATTATAGGAGTATATGCAAAAAAGGAGGGAATGGAGGAGATCGTACAAGAGTTGGGTTACAAAATGGAAGGAAAAGGAGAAAGAAGGTTTATGATAATTGGAGGAGATTTCAACGCGAGGACTGGACAGGAAGGAGGGAGTATAGAGGAAGAGGAGAAGGGAGAGCGGAGGGAGGGGGAAAGAAAATCGAAGGATAGGAAGATGGATAGAGAGGGGAGGTTGCTAGTAAATTGTTTAGAGGAGAGAGGATGGGAAATATTTAATGGGAAAGTGAGAGGAGACGAGGAGGGGAAAGGACCCCGGGCCCAGCCATAGGGAAAATGGATCCCGGTCAAATTGGTTGAAACTGCAGTATGTTGTACTTCATAATCTCCTGATCAAAAGTGTTAATGGGCACGAAGTCCGAAAACCATCTACTTTTCGAGTTATCAGACGTTGAACATGGTAAAAATGAGGATTATTAGGGATATTCTATTTTAAAGTATCCACGGCAATAATTCTTTAGGGTCGCATTTTTATGTGTCACGCGTGTGTGTGTGTGTATGTGTGTGTGTGTGTATGTGCGCGCGCGTGTGCGTGTGCGTGTGCGTGGGTATGTGTGTGTGGGAATACTGTATGAGCATGTGTGCGTGTGTGTGTGTGTGTGTGTGTGTGTGTGTGTGTGTGTGTGTGTGTGTGTGTGTGTGTATGGGTACATCTGTGTATGCGTGCATGTGTGTGTGGGGGGTATGTCTGTGTATGTGCATGTGTGTGTGTGAGGGCGGGGGTATGTCTGTGTATGTGCGTTAGTGTGTAAGGGGGGGGATATGTCTGTGTATGTGCGCGTGTGTGTGGGGGGCGGGGGGTATGCTGTGTATGTGCTTGTGTGTGTGTGTGTGTGTGTGTGTGTGTGGTGGTGTGCGTGTGTGTGGGTGTGGTGTGTGTGTGTGTGTGGCGTGTGTGCGTGTGTGCGTTTATGTGCATGTGTGTGTGGGGGGGGCGGGGGTATGTTTGTGTATGTGCGTGTGTGTGTGGGGTGGGTATGTCTGTGTATGTGTGTGTGTGTGTGTGTGGGGGGGGTGTCTGGGTATGTGTGTGTGGGAGGTATGTTTATGTGCGTGTGTGTGTGGGGGCGGAGGTATGTTTGTGTATGTGCGTGTGTGTGTAGGGTGGGTATGTCTGTGTATGTGTGTGTGTGTGTGGGGGGGAGTATGTCTGTGTATGTGTGTGTGTGTGTGTGTGTGCGTGTGGAAGAGGGGTATGTCTATGTATGTATGTGTGTGGGGGGGGGGTATGTTGTGTATGTGCGTGTGTGTGGGGGGGCCGGGAGTATGTCTGTGTATGTGCGTGAGTGTGTGTGGGGGGGTATGTCTGTGTATGTGCGTGTATGTATATTCTTATAATCAGTACACCCTATGTCTGTGTATGTGCGTGTGTGTGTGGGGGACCGGGAGTATGTCTGTGTATGTGCGTGAGTGTGTGTGGGGGGGTATGTCTGTGTATGTGCGTGTATGTATATTCTTATAATCAGTACACCGTTGGCATTAGCATCATTCAAAGTACACCGCGTGGAGTTGCGCGATCGGCTTTTGTACATCTTTTGGTTCTGAAAAGGACCGGTTAATGTATAGTCAATATATATGATTAGGGTCGCTCGTTGATGTTACGTGGCTGCGGTCGGTTCGCTGAATCACGAATTATTATTACATAAATACAAAAGTAATTAGAAAGAAACAAACATATGACTTTCAGGCTCTTTCGCTGTTTCGGCTGTTTCGGGCAAGAATTGGCGTGGTTGGCGATACGACGGTAGAGTAAAGTGTGCGCGTAATATTTTGTCATTTGCGACCGCTGAATTTGAGTCCCCGCAGTGTCAAACTTTATTAAAAAATCACTGATATATTACAATTTAATTACTTTTGTAATTATGTAATAATAATTTGTGATTCAGCGAACCGACCGCAGCCACGTAACATCAACGAGCGACCCTAATCATATACATTGACTATACATTAACCGGTCCTTTTCAGAACCAAAAGATGTACAAAAGCCGATCGCGCAACTCCACGCGGTGTACTTTGAATGATGCTAATGCCAACGGTGAACTGATTATAAGAATATACATACACGCACATACACAGACATACCCCCCCCCACACACACTCACGCACATACACAGACATACTTCCGGCCCCCCCACACACACGCACATACACAGACATACCCCCCCACACACTCACGCACATACACAGACATACCCCCGCTTCCCCCACACACATACATAGACATACCCCTCTTCCACACACACACACATATACACAGACATACTTCCCCACACACACACACATACACAGACATACCCACCCTACACACACACGCACATACACAAACATACCTCCGCCCCCACACACACACGCACATAAACGTACCTCTCCCACACACACACACATACACAGACACATCCTCCACACACACACATACACAGACATACCCACCCCACACACACACGCACATACACAAACATACCCCCGCCCCCCACACACACATGCACATACGCACACACACAAACACACACGCACATACACAGCATACTCCCGCCCCACACACGCGCGCACATACACAGACATATCCCCCCCTCACACACTAACGCACATACACAGACATACCCCCGCCCTCACACACACACATGCACATACACGGACATACCCCCCACACACACATGCACGCATACACAGATGTACCCACACACACACACACACACACACACACACACACACACACACACACACACACACACACACACACACACACACACACACACACACACACACACACACACACACACACACACACACACACACACACACACGCACACATGCTCATACAGTATTCCCACACACACATACCCACGCACACGCACACGCACACACACACACACACACACACACACACACACACACACACACACACACACACACATGCGTGACACACATAAAAATGCGACCCTAAAGAATTATTGCCGTGGATACTCTAAAATAGAATATCCCCAATAATCCTCATTTTTACTATGTTGAACGTCTGATAACTCGAAAAGTAGATGGTTTTCGGACTTCGTGCCCATTAACACTTTTGATCAGGAGATTATGAAGTACAACATACTGCAGTTTCAACCAATTTGACCGGGATCCATTTTCCCTATGGCTGGGCCCGGGGTCCTTTCCTGAATATTCATCTGCGGTATGGAGAAGTATGAGCCAAGATACCGGCGGCAGATGGAAACCACGCTCGGTATATAATCATGTCCGAGAAAACAAACGAGGTAATCTAGTAGTAGCTCGCCAAAATCTAGGCATAGTAATACTTGCACCAGGAAAAAATATTGATATAATCGATGATTTTGAATCTGTGATTGATAAGTCTTGTGTCAATAAGTCTGGCTCAGACGATCAATCTGTGTATCAGGATGACGACCATGATAAAGATGGTAGCGAGTGGTTTGATCTTAAATTAACTAGAGTCGAGTGGGAAGAGATAAAGCCAGATAATACCTGTGTACCTACGTACGAAAAAGGCTGAAACCACACGTTTGGGGAAATATCATAGCTAAAGCCTTTTGGCGGAGATACAATTTTCCGTGTGCATTTGTATTCAAATGGTCGTATGTATCTCAGCAATCTGATGATAAGAAAAATGAATCTTATTTTTTAAAGATTAAAGGATCATGCACGAGTAAAAAATGTAAAAATACATTTTTGGGTATTGCTGACAAAGATCCAGGGACAGTTGATTTTCATTTGAGGATAAGGACTCGTGATACTCGACAGGAATATCATGAACGTATGAAAAGACCACTGACGAGTAAAGAACGGAAAATCGTTGGAGAACAACTAAAAACTCAGAGTGCTACAGTATTTCGCCAAAAACTTGCAAAAGATAATATGAGTTTTGGAGATGATGAGCCATATTTTTTACAATCAAATCAAGTCTACAGACAGGCTAAGATGGAGTATATCATTAAAACTACGATAGAGTCATGCAATGATAAGACTGTGATTATCCCTCATGGGATTGATTATATCTTATAAACAATATATCTTATAATCTTATAATCTTATATATTTCGAGGGATGACAAGTTATCAGAGATTTAACGAAATATAACCCCTTCACCCGCTTTCCCCTACTTCGGTTCGAAAAGTCGAGTCCTTGTCGATCCTGCGACATCGTAGTAGTTTGACCGATCACTCTTATCGGAGTATAATACGTAAGTTTTGAATATTAAAATCAGTCTGCAGCTTTGTGTCGACGTCGAACGCTATGTCTTATAGAATTATAAGATAAAGGTACCAATACCCGGACACTTAAGAATAGGTAAATGTACCAAAATGTACCTGGACACGTATCTGTGTCTGGATACCTTTAAAAAATATATAAATTTATGGAAATAAACGTTTGGATATTATAACTGAAGTTTCAAACTACAAGAAAAGATACTTTTATCTTTGATTTTAATTCGCGTTATACTTATCTATACTATTATTATAAAGAGACAGAGTTTGTCGGTTTGATTGTTTGTGTTCGATAATCTCGGAAACCAATAAACCGAATTTTTATCAAAAGTATATGAAATAGGGGTAGAATTTCCCAGGGAGTGTCATTATGTGTATAGTTTTTTGTTACCGATTTTCTGGAAACCGGTTTTTTTAATTTTTCTAATTTTTCGAGAAATAATTGACCGAATTTTAAAGAATTGTATATAAAATAGGGGTAAAATTTTCCGGGGAGTGTCATAAAGTGTATAATTTTTTGTTACCAATTTAAAAAAAAACCGGTATCAGAAGTTTTTCGAATTTTTCGGGAAATAATTGATCGAATTTTAAAGAATTGTATATAAAACAGGGATAGAATTTCAAGGAGAGTGCTATAAACTGTATAGTTTTTTGTTACCAATCTTTTTCGGAACCGGTATCTTTTTGGAAATCGGTTACGAAATTTTTCAATTTTTTAGGAAATAATTGAGTGAATCTCAAAGAATTGTATACGATGGAATTGAACTTCAATCGATAAAAAAATAATATTTTAATTTATAGCATTTTAGAGAGAGAGAAAGAGAGAGGGGGGAGGGGGAGGGAGAGAGAGGGAGAGAGAGGGAAAGAGAGGGAGAGGGAGGGAGAGAAAGGGAGGAAGAGGGAAAGAGAGGGAAAGAGAGAGGGAGAGAAAGGAAAAGAGAGAGGGGGAGAGAGGGGGGAGAGAGAGGGGTGAGAGAGAGATAGATAGATAGAATTTATTATGCCCAAGCAAAGGCTAAAGGGCAAAGGTGATGTGGCGTTTAAACAATTACAGTACTTCAGCATAAAACATTTTAGCAGTTACTGGATAACGCCCCGTGCTCTCAATCAAACAATGGCCACTACAATAACACATTGTCGTTAGCACACATAGTAATGCACTTCATAATGCAGTGGTAGTAATAAGTTTAACATAAGAGGCCGACGCAAAGTTAAAATTAACGCACCCATGCACTTAACGCACCATCATTATAAACGACCAAATTAACGCCCAGTTATTTGATGAAGCACAGTGCTCTCATTCAAGTGGCCGCTTCAAGCAAATATGCAGGAAGCCATGCAACATGCGACCATCGCAATGCAGTATAGCAAGCATAAGATTAATAGAGCAATTAATAGAAATAACTTCATATCCATAATTATCTCAAATAGTATAAAGCGACTAAAGTTTACAGAACAATAGTAATAATGAACTTAAAGCTAACGCACTTATAATTAACGCACTATAATACCTTCATACATATATATATATATATATATATATATATATATATATATATATACATAAACATACAATTATCTCAAATAGTATAAAGCGACTAAAGTTTATAAAACAATAGTAATAATGAACTTAAAGCTAACGCACTTATAATTAACGCACTATAATACATTCAGTCAGATTCAGATGCCAGCAGAAATAATCGAAGAAGACTCTCAAACGATGCAATAGTCGATGCAGAAGTGACGTTGTCAGGGAGCGAATGCCAGAAATAACTCGCAGAGATACTGAAAGAGCTTCTGTATGTTACCGTTCTGTGCGCGGGAATGTAGAAGGTCTGTATCGAGGCAGTCAGACGCTCGGATCTCCTCAGCAATGGATCAGGTCCAGTGAAAAGCTCACGAAGGTAAGAGGGTGATCGCATATGGAGAATCCGATACATCTGGCAGCCCATAAAATACAGCCTCCTATTTTCAACTCGAAGCCATCCCAACCGCTTCCTGTACGGCGTTATACATATGTTCATCTCGTCTGAGATCGTAGATGAATCTTATACAACAGTTCAGTAGTCTCTGCAATTTAGTGTTAAGTTCACCAGTCACGCCATGGTATACCAAGCAGCAATAATCAATGTGAGGCATTATCAGGGTAACAACTAGCTTTATCCTTAACTCAATCGAGAGAGAATTTCTGTTGAATTTGAGACTGTACAGTGCATGATGTACCTTCTGAGAGATGTGGATGACATGCTTCCTCCAAGAAAGGTTGGACGTGAGAACAACACCAAGGTTCCTAACTTCGCTCACAAAAGGTATTGGTGTGCCATTTACTACTACCGGCTGTAAGAGATTCAGATTTATATTTCCGATATGAGCTCTACTGCCAAATATAATGATCTTTGACTTATTAGGATTGAGCCATTTAATTCAGCATAGTCGAAGATGGCCCTAACATCCCCAGAAATCAGTTCAAGACCACGATTTATGTCGGCCGGCAGACACGAAAGATAGGCTTGAACATCATCTGCAAACACCATGTGATTCGATATTGCAAAACGCGATCTATATTGTTGATGTACAGAGAAAATAGTGGAGGACCGAGTACAGAGCCCTGCGGCACACCAGATGACGTAAACAGCTACTCTGATATATTACTAACGTCATCCACCACCGTTTAAGATCGTCCAGTTAAGTAAGAGAAGAACCACATTATAGCTTCATCTGAGAAACCGATCTCTTTCAGCTTTATGCAAAGTTGAGGATGTGTGACAGTGTCAAATGCCTTGCTGAAATCAAAGAGAACCATTATAGTTACAAGGCCATCGTCAATCGCGCGCCTGATATCGTCACAGACACGTAAGAGAGCAGACTGAGTGTTATGACCAGACCGGTAAGCGGACTGTCTAGGATTCAACAGATTGAACTCATCAAAATACTGTGTAATTTGCAAGGCAACAATCCTTTCGAAGAGTTTCTCGATAGTTCTGGCAGATTTGCTATCGGTCTCGTGTCTGACGGAGACTGTAGATTTCGAGTTTTCGAATGAGGGCGAATTAGTGCTCGCTTCCATTCTGACGGGAATATAGAAGTCTCCAACGATCGGTTAAACAATGACGTAAGCACCACAGAGATAACCGGCCAAGCAATACGCAGAACGCACAACGGAATACCGTCCGAGCCAGACGCATAAGAGTGCAGGGGTGCGGCATTAACAAGCTTATAGACCAGAGCCGGGATTTAGTTGCACATTTCGGGCCGATTCCCGAGGCGACGCCTTCTATACCCCCACTACCGCTCGAGGCTCAGCGGCCGAGCCGCCGATCGCTCACGTGACGCGTCATCTCAGGAGCGTCGCGCGTGCTATAAGCATGATGGGACTGTAATGTCCCCCGAATAATATTAAAAAGTTAGTTATATAGACGGTTAGAATATATAATTATAATTAGGACAATAGTTTCCGCGCCACCCATGAGGTACTATTGCTGACGCGTTTTTTTTTTAAGTGGTATCTCCAGTAGGCCTACTCCACTGAAAAGATAATATTATTATTAGTATTTTTCTTTTTTTCTTTTGAATGATAAAGTAATCACTGCGCACTGCGCAGAATGCATTTTATTTACAATTACTGCGCCTATCGCAGAATGCATTTCTGTTCCTCTTTATTTTACTCTCATCACTGCGCACTGCGCAGAATGCGTTTTATTTGTAATTACTGCGCCAATCGCAGAATGCATTTCTGTTTCTTTTAATTTTACTCTCATCACTGCGCACTGCGCAGAATGCATTTTATTTACAATTACTGCGCCAATCGCAGAATACATTTCTGTTCCTCTTTATTTTACTTTCATCACTGCGCACAGCGCAGAATGCATTTTATTTACAATTACTGCGCCAATCGCAGAATACATTTCTGTTCCTCTTTATTTTACTTTCATCACTGCGCACAGCGCAGAATGCATTTTATTTGCAATTACTGCGCCAATCGCAGAATGCATTTCTGTTCCTCTTTATTTTACTCTCATTTACTAATTGGTCGATTTTCTAGGCCGTTTACATGATTTTACAATAGATGGGATATCTATAGGAATGTTAGAAGAACTAGCTCGCATTAATGAAGTTAATGATTTATCGCTTAAGGAAGAACGTTTATCGGTTTTTATGATTTTTATTTTTGAAAACGAACATTCACATAAGTATGTGGATCCAAACATAGAAAAAATTCGAAGACCAAAATTTTTAAGCTTAGGGTAATTTGAATTGTTTAAAATCTTAAAAAAATCCGCTCCTTTTTCTGGACGAGTTTTGAGGGAAAGATCATTTTGCAAATCGCAAAGTTCCTCTTGAAATTCTACATTTTGTTTTTCGATTTCCGCAGTTAGAGGATTTTCGAACAGAACTAAGTCCTTTCTAAGACTTTCGAAGTCAGTAAAACGCGTGTCAAACTGAGTTATTAATGAGTCAATTAATTGAATATGTTTTTTAAAATTACAACTTGTGCCGTATTCTTCAAAGAGAATCTGGCAAGAGGGATAGAAATGAAGAGCATCTTTTTCTAAATGATTTTTAAATAAAATTAATTTTCTACGAAATGAGTCAATATGACTAACTAATTGACATATTGTTTGGTCGGGCTTTTGCAGCTTTAAATTTAAAGTATTTAAATGATTGGTTACATCGGTGATAAAAGCGAGTTCACAAAGAAATTCTGTATCTTCGGAGAGAGATTTAATGTCATCATCTTTGCCACTAGACATTTCTTGCAAGAAAAGGAAGATCTCTTTTCTTATCGCAAAAAACTTTTCTAAACATTTTGCAGCACTGAGCCATCGGACTTCACAATGTAGGGGTACATCTGTATAAAGTGCATTATGTTCTTCGAGAAAATGTTGAAATTTTCGATGAGAAAAAAACTTGTGGCCGCCTTTTATTGAATTGATGATTTTTGTAACAGTTTTCATGGCTGCAGACAATTTTATTACTTTCCCACATAATGCTTCTTGATGAATAATACAGTGAATAAGAGGGAAATTTAAATTGCGCTGCTTTATTTGACCGAAGAAACCAATTTTGTGACCTACCATCGCTTTTGCGCCATCTGTTACTATGGCTGAACATTTCGAAAAATCGGTATTCAATTTTTGAAGAGTTTTTTCCACGGCTTTAAAAATATCTAGACCTGTTGTTGTGTCATGTAATGGAACAAAATCTAAGAGCTCCTCGACATGTGAAAAATCGTTTTGTACAATTCGAGCAAAAATACTCAATTGACTCAAATGTCCAATATCGGTGCTTTCATCCAAACATAATGAAAAATAAGCACAACTGGCTAACAAAAATTTTAGTTTTTCTTCTATCGAACAAGCAATATCAGTAATTCTTGCTGCCACTGTCTTTTTACTTAAAGGAATGCTAGCAGCTTCAGCAAGCGTCAATGAATTGCCGAATGATTTTACTGCCTCAATGAGACATTCCTTTATAAAATTACCTTCCATAAACGGCTTAGAATGTTGGGCAATAAGAAGCGAAATAGCATATGATGCAGTGACAGCTTTTACCGAAGAATTAGCATTATTAGAATTATCATTAGAACTGAAACTTTCCTGATAAATTAATTTTAAACCCTCTATTAAATTACATTTTTCTTGACCTTCATATTTTGAATATTCACTTGAATGTGTTTTTTCATAATGTCTTTCAATGACAAATTTTTTCACAACAGCAGGTTGATAATTGCATAAAATACACACCGTGCGATTGCCAATAAGTGCAAAAAAACTATCCTCCCATTTCTTATCAAAATGTTGTTCATACCTTTGCTCACTGGCCATCGTACTAGTTTGACAAAAAAAATTACACAATCATTAGCACGCACTTCTTAAGGAAAAACTACACAAAAAACAAACCTTATAACTTTTAGAAGATATATAAGAATAACGAAGAATAATAAGAGTTTATATCCACGCACTTTATATCCACGTTTCACGAAGTGATCTGCCAGCGACAATAACGGTTGGAAAACAAGAAGGAATCAAAACAATTGCATATCGAATGCGCGGCACAGATACGCGGTATAGTTAAGGGGATACTATAGTGAAGGCCGAATTTCCTCGATGTCGATAATGTCGAACATTTTTAATTCTGTTCTAATTCGTTTTCTATCATTTTCTATATTACCGGTCTATATCTGCCCTTGTCTAACGAAATGCATCTGTCCTTGTCTGATTGCTGCGCAATCTCTCGCTACACGCAATACTGTTCATTCTGTCAACCTGCATGTGCCTTTGCATTGTAAGCTGCGTTAGTAAAAATCTTTTTTTCTAGGCTTTGAATCTTAGTTCTATTTACACGAAATTGTTCGTAAATGTTGTCTCTACTTTCCTTGTGTATCATTTTGTATATATAAACTGCAGTATTTTTGTTTAAGCAAATATTGTCGTTAGGTGACAGCTCTATGTGCCCAAATTTTTAATTCTTTTTTGTGATTTCTGATATGAAAACGTGTGTCCGGAAATATATATTTGTGCGTACTTTAATTCTATAAAACATTTTTGCAATCCTGTACAGCCAATTCAAAAATTTCTTCTAATTAGGAAATGTCGGTAATCACTGCCAGGATCCCCTTAACGTAGGAAATTTAAATCTCTTCGTAAATACGAAGTTTCTTTATGAACTCGCTCTTCTCACAGATGTAACCAATCATTTAAATATTTTTAAAGCTGCAAAAGCCCAACCAAACAATGTATCAATCAATTAGTCATATTGATTTATTTCGTAGAAAATTAATTTTATTTAAAAATCATTTGGAAAAAGGTATTCTTCATTTCTATCTCTCTTGCCAAATTCTCTTCGAAGAATACGGCACAAGCTGTAATTTTAAAAAACATTCACTTAATTGACTTAATAAGTCAGTTCGACACGCGTTTTACTGACTTCGAAAGTCTTATAAAGGACTTGGTTCTGTTCGAATATCCTCTCACTGCGGAAATCAAAGAACAAAATTTAGACTTTCAAGAAGAACTTTGCGATTTGCAAAATAATCTTTCCCTCAAAACTTGTTCAGAAAAAGAGGCGGACTTTTCCAAGATTTTAAATCATTCAAGTTACCCTAATCTTAAAAATTTTGGTCTTTAAATTTTTTTTTCCATGTTTGGATCCACATTCTTACGTGAATGCTCGTTTTCGAAAATGGAAATCATAAAAACCGATAAACGTTCTTCCTTAAACTTAAACGATAAATCATTAACTTTATTAATGCGAGCTAGCTCTTTCGTTCATGAATAAATTTCACATTATTTTTCTTTTTAGTGGAATAGGCCTACTAGGAAAACCACTTGAAAAAAAACGCGTCAGCAATAGTCCCCCATGAGTGGCGCGGAAACTATTGTCCTAATTATAATTATATATTCTAACCGTCTATATAACTAACTTTTTAATATTATTCGGGGGACATTACAGTCCCATCATGCTTATAGCACGCGCGACGCTCCTGAGATGACGCGTCACGTGAGCGATCGGCGGCTCGGCCGCTGAGCCTCGAGCGGTAGTGGGGGTATAGGAGGCGTCGCCTCGGGAATCGGCCCGAAATGTGCAACTAAATCCCGGTATGTCTATATTATAGACATCACCTGGTAGCACGGCAGAGAATCTGAACTGCGGTCGTGATACCGGTCGAGGAATTCAGCATGTGAACACGGTAGCTGAGCCATGGAGACTGACGCAAAGTACATGTCAAGCTGATCGGGTGTGAAGAAGGGTGTAGTGGAGATACCTGTATCTGTTTTACCAGACCAAGTCGTGCAAGTTCTCTCCAAAGTTTAGCCGAGTCAGTGATTCTGATAAGTGACTTGTAGTGGAATTCACTTTTAGCACGCTTGATGTCTACATTTAGCTGATTCCTATAGTGCCTATAGGCGGTGTAGTCAAGTACACAGTCTGAACGCTTGGCATGTTTGTACATTTTGTTACGGATGCTAAGACGCGTTTTAAGATCATCTGAGAGCCACCGCGTCGGTGGCTTCCGCACCGCAATTACACGCGCAGGGGCCAGAGCATCCAGTGCCTCGATCATGGCATCCGATAACGCAGCGCAAAGACCATCAACACAGTGACCACCATCCGCATCAGTGATGGTCTGAATCTTAAGGAGGGGAGGAGGAGGGGGAGGGGGATGGGGAGGGGGAAGAGGAGGGGAAGGGGAAGGAGAGGGGGGAAAGAGAGAGGGGGAAAGAGGGGGAGAGAGAGGGGGGAGAGAGAGAGGGGGGAGAGGGAGAGAGAGAGAGAAAGAGAGAAATCACTATTTATTATACGCTTTGGGACAATGTCCCCTCAAGCGTAGAGAACTTATACAAAGAAAAAAAATTGCCATCACATACAAATTATAACAAATATTGTATAGAAGATAGAAAAGTAAATTAAGAATAGTATGTAAATATAATACAAAGTATAACAAAAGCCATTGCCATCACCTATAAATTATAAAAATATTTTATAGAAGATAGAAAAGCAATTAAGAAAGGTATGCATATATATAACAAAGTATAGCAAAAGACGTCAGGCATTATTACTGAGCAGATAGTCGTACAATTTTTGTTTGAATACGTCAAGGGTAGGTGCGCGACATATGCCAGTTGGAAGACTGTTCCAAAATTTGACAGCTGAGCAGATGAAAGAGCGTCTATAAAATTCTGTGCGACATTGCGGCAGGATGAGAGCATCGGCTGATACCCTGGTATCACGGGATACTGTATCGCATCTGCGTTCAAATCTACGAGAAATCGCATCAGAGATTTCAAGGTTCAAGAGTTTGAAGGTCAGACAGCCGACAAAGTATATACGCCTTGATTTAATCTTGAGCCATTGTAGTTTCTCATAGAAAGGAGTTATGTGCTCATCCCGTTTTACCTGGAAGATGAACCGAACACAAGTATTCAGAGACCTTTGAAGACGAAGGTTGTGTTCGGCAGTGATGTCAGTAAATGCGGCGCAACAATAATCAAACAGTGGCAGAATCAAGGTAGTTATAAGCCGTGATCTGAGATGAGACGGTAATAGGTGTTTGCAGAGCTTTAGCTGATGGAGAGTTGCATTGGCTTTGGCAGATGTTTTTGTTACATGTTTCTCCCAAGAAAGTGTGCTCGTAATATGGACACCCAGGTACTGCACTATGTCGCAGTAAGGAATAGCTGCATAGTTAATGTAGATTTTAGGTACTTCATCCAAGTTCAATCCGCTGATGAATCTGGGGGTGCCCATGATCATGGCCTTGGTCTTGCTTGGATTAAGAGACAGCTTATTAGATGTGGCCCAGTGCATGATGCTAGTGATGTCCTCGTTTATTCTAAGAATAGCCTCAGTTAGATTTTTGAGCTCAGTGTGTAGGTAAATCACCAGATCATCAGCGTAAAAGTGGTATTTACAGTGTTTAAGGACTTTGCTGAAACCAATTAAGTAGAGACAAATAAAAGAGGTCCCAATACTGAGCCCTGAGGCACACCAGTAAACACTGGACGCTCTGACGACGTCATCCTTGTTTTAGGATCACGCACAGCTTGTTTTCTATCATCGAGATAGGAGCATAACCATCTTAAAGCTGAAGTGGATAGGCCAAGGTCTCTTAATTTATCAATTAAAATATAATGATTGACATAATCGAATGCTTTGGTGAAATAAAAAAAGACCTCAACTGTCACCATCCTACTATCGGCAGCCTGTCTCACATCATCAAGAACGCGAATTAGCGCGGACTGTGTAGAATGTCCTTTCCTGTACGCAGATTGAAATGGATCCAAGGCGCCTGTGTCCTCCATAAAGCGCGAAATCTGCTCAGTTGCGATGCGCTCCAATGCCTTTGAGACCGCGCAAAGAATCGAAATGGGCCTATAATCACGCATTTCCGACGGACATTTAACCTTCGGAATCGGGCAGATGATAGCAGTCTTCCAAGTTCGAGGATAAACACCATACGTCAGGCTGAAATTAAAAATATGTGTTAAAGCCGGAAGGATACAAGGTAGAGCCCGAATAAAAAGTTTGCAAGACAGTCCGTCAACTCCAACCGCATCTGATTTGATACGTAGCAAAGCTTTTGCTGTAGCATTTTCTTCGATGTTACTCCAGTAAAATTTTGAGTCTTCGTAGGTTTCCTCGCCGAGATAGACGGGGTGGTGAGTCTGCTGTTCGTCAGAGTTGCTTACCGCAACACTCGCGAAGAACTCATTAAGTTCGTCCGTAGAGAAGATTCTTATCGACATTTTTGGATTTTAAGAGGCCGAGATGCCTAAGTTTCTTCCATATAGCAGTCGGTTCGCTACTGTCTTGAAAGGCGTTCAGATAATACTTTTCTTTGGCAGAACGTACTAAGGCCTGAGCCTGATTTCTTAGGATCTTATATCTGGTGTAGTACGGACTGGTCTTTCTTCTCTTCCAGACTCTTCTCGCTCTGTCTCTTGCCTTCATCACAGATTTAATGTCCGGCGTTAGCAGGAAAGTGCTTGGGCTGGATGTTTCGTAAAGGCGCATGCCTGTCGTAGCACTCAGTAAGTGCATCATTCAGAAACGAAACCTTGCTGTCGATGTTGTCAGCCTGATAAAGTACGTTCCAGTCATATCCTCTCAGATCATTTAAGAAATCATCAATGTCAAAAGAACGGAAATCACGCACCACAATCTCGCGTTCAAGGTGGCGCTCAACTCTAACCCTGTATTTGATGTTTATAAGATCATGGGCAGATAAGAAACATGCGTCACATTGCTCGTAAGAAATCAATTTATCGGCAACGATACATAAGTCAAGATGTGTGGAAGACGAACGAGTGTGATGAGTAGGGGCATAAGGAACCAAGTAGAGGTTCATGGCTTCAATGAAAGTCAAGATTTGAGTCGAGTCAAGAGAGAGAGAGAGAGAGAGAGAGAGATTGATTGACTGATTGATTATTTATTATGCCATAGCCAATAGGCTTTAGGCAATACATGAATAAGTAATGTATAAATGCATACAAATAAAAACTACATAAGAAAATAACAAAATGCAAATAAAAATAAAAACATAACAGTAATAATTCCGCGGATGTACATCGTGCAATGTATGAAAATGGAAGTAAGTACTATGCTCCCAGCGCGAAGGACGAAATAGATGAATGAAGAAATTAAAAATTAAAAATGAGATTGAAGCATGCTACTCGTCCCTCGCGAAAGATGGACAGATAAATATAGTAAGCTCACAACATAAGCAGATGACTAGAAAAATAGTAAGAAACTGAAGTGTAGCTTAAACCTATCTAGCATATGTACAATAGAAAAATAGTAAAAAGAAACTAAAGTATAGCTTGAACTTATCTAGCATATGTACAATATATACAGTATGTTGACACCCATGAACCGAATCATGCAGAGGCAATAGAAAGGCTCACACTAGAACTCCGAATTACGCTCAAGCGAGAAAAGATAGTCGTGGAGATTGCTTTTAAATAGCGCGATAGACGATGACGACACAACATTGACCGGAAGGGAGTTCCACAAGTATGTGCCTGCAAGGTGGAAAGATTTGCGATACGTCTCAGTTCGATGGATAGGAACATGAAAAGCGTGTTGTTGAGTTAAACGTGACGATCTTCTGAGTGAGGGATCAGGATCGACAAAGATATCAGAGAGATAACCAGGAGACATGTCATGAGAAATCTTAAACATTTCAATGCCGAGAAAGTATAACCGTCTATTTTCGACCGACAACCACCCCAGACGATGTCGGAATGGTGTGATATGTTCATCACGCTTTAAATTAAAAATAAAGCGGATCGCGCAATTTATGAGTCTCTGAAGCTTAGTGTTAAGCTCATCTGTGACGTCGTTGTACACGACAGAACAGTAGTCCAACAAGGGCCAAATCAAGGAGGTCACGAGTTTTACGCGTAGATTAAAAGATAAGGAGTTTTTATGGAACTTAAGTTTATGTAGCGTAAAATGTACCCTCCTGGATACATGCGAGACATGGCTCTGCCATGACAAATCAGAGCTCATGAACACTCCTAGATTTCGCGTTCTGGGTGATATATGGGATGGAAGTGCCATTGACAGAAATGAAAGGTAGGTCATCGAGGTTAATTTGCCGAACATAACGCCTGCTGCCGAGTATCAAAACCTTGGATTTGCTAAGATTTAGTGACAATCCATTAGTTGCGGCGAATTCAGAGAGAGAGAGAGAGAGAGAGAGAGAGAGAGAGAGAGAGAGAGAGAGAGGAAGAGGGAGAGGAAGAGGGAGAGGGAGAGGGAGAGGGATTGATTGATTGATTGATTGATGGTTTATTTATGCCATAGTCACGGACTTTAGGCAATCATAAAATACAAAAGATACAAATAAAATAAAATAAAAAGTCATAGTAAGTCTACAACAAAAGCGAAATATGAAGAAAAGAGATAATTGCCATCGCTAAGCTTATACAGTGAATGAAAAATGGAAAATGATGGAGATCATATCAGCAAGCAGGAGATACACCCCCGGCGGAGGATGCGACAAGCATATTGAACAGACAAGATACAGTGAGAAAATTGAGATAGAGATATACGATAAGTAGAAACAAAATTTAGCGCATGCAACTCACACCTCCGCAAAGGATGCCACGCATAAACAAAATACGTACAAAATGCTGATATCACATGAAAGAAACCAATCACATCGGTATATACAAATGCACTTAAAGCTGGATTAACCATAAGGCGTCGGTGGCGGATCACGCTCAAACTTAAATTGATTATTGTAGATTTGTGCTCTCCCTCACCGCAATAAGATATCGCAAGAAACTCTCGGACACATCCCCCAGAATAGACTAGAATGTTACGCTCAAGTGAAAATCACAAGAATAGATCGCATTAAAGAAATTACACCCAGGTCACAGAAGTTGCTCTAAATCGGCCTCTGAGGTAATCGATATGGGAAGCTGACCATGATCTTTACGGACAAAAATTTTACCTTTTCTACTCCAAACATATTTATAAGAAGACTGCTTAGCCTTGATTCTAGTCTTACGCAAGAGATCATATGTATCAGCGGGAAGAAATTCGTTGACATAAATATAACTGGGGACGTCGCCGGAAAAAACCTCACTGACTGCGAGTCGGCATCTACGGCGCGTGACTCCGAGAACATAATCGCAAACTTCTTGCGACTTAAGTGCGACGATAACGGATCTCGTGCGATCATCACCTTTCAGCGGATTAGTGGCCGAAACAGAGCCAGATGCCGCGGACGCGCCACTCACCCTCACATCACGGGCCTCGAGGACATCAGAAGTAAGCTGTGGAATGCCAAGCGCGCAAAAAACACTTTCGACAAGCTCACCGGATGTGACAGTACAGCTACTAGGAACGCCAGAAATTATAATGTTAGATGTCCGAGAGACCCGCGATGCTGACAGCCCTCGCCCGACATGCCCAGAGCCACGCAACTGCGCGCACTGAGCCTCCAACGCCGCGATTCTATCATCCTGATCCTTTATAATTTTCAAGAGCTTAGGTATCTGATCTAACTTATGCGCAAAGTCGACATTCACCGACTCCTGCTGGTCAATAAAGGCAGCAATCCTCTTGTCAGATTGATCGAACCTAGCGGACAATTTCCTGTCAGATTCATCGAGCCTAGCGGCTATTCTTTTGTCTGATTCTTCAAGTTTAGAAAGAATCGACCGAAGGAGTGCATCAGTGGGCTGCAGCTGCGCGCCAGAAGCAGCAGCAGCAGCTCCCGCGCCCGGAGAAGCCGATCCACGGTGAGCATCCTTAGGTAAAAGCGGCATGACTGACAAGCGAGCCCGGCAGCAATCGCTAGCAGACCTCGTAACAAGATACGCCTTGACGCAACCCGGGTGAAACGCACGCTCACACTCCGCACACGACTCGAACAGTCCCGCTATAGACCTGGAGCACCTGGCACACATACGCAGCACAGATCACGAAATATTGATCCAAAACAATGAGATCAACACAGAGTCACCACATTCACGCGGATCCGTACAAGCAAGGATAAGATACAGCGATGGTGAGGCGCAGGAAAGTCCAGAAACAGACGACAGTGATTCGCGCGGTGGATCACGCCAGAGACATGCGTAGATGAATCGTCGTCCAGTAGACGAATCAGATCAAGCTTTAGTGAGGCGCAGGGAAGAACCATAAAGCGAATACCAGGAACATGCGCAGAAGAAATCCTCGCCGAAGCTCAAAGTAAGAAGAATGAGGTTAGAAATTGAGGTGATTTTTAAGCGCAGTAATCTCTAACATTCGGCTGCAGGAAATGAAAAATTATGCATCTATCTTGAAAAGCAGCCAAAGCTTTGCACGAACCTGGAACAAAACGGCCCGCAGGCAAATCACGGCAGAAAAGATACTCAAAAAATACAGGAGCAAGAAACAACGTGACTCAGGCGGTACTCACAGAGAGAGAGAGAGAGAGAGAGAGAGAGAGAGAGAGAGAGGAGAGGAGAGAGGGAGAGGGAGAGGGAGAGGGAGAGGGAGAGGGAGAGGGAGAGGGAGAGGGAGAGGGAGAGGGAGAGGGAGAGGGAGAGGAGAGGGAGAGGGAGAGGGAGAGGGAGAGGGAGAGGGAGAGGGAGGAGAGGGAGAGGGAGAGGGAGAGGGAGAGGGAGAGGGAGAGGGAGAGGGAGAGGGAGAGGGAGAGGGAGAGGGAGAGGGAGAGGGAGAGGGAGAGGGAGAGGGAGAGGGAGAGGGCGAGGAGGGAGAGGGAGAGGGAGAGGGAGAGGGAGAGGGAGAGGGAGAGGGAGGGGAGAGGGAGAGGGAGATGGGAGAGGGAGAGGGAGAGGGAGAGGGAGAGGGAGAGGGAGAGGGAGAGGGAGAGGGATGAGGGAGAGGGAGAGGAGGAGGGAGAGGGAGAGGGAGAGGGAGAGGGAGAGGGAGAGGGAGAGGGAGAGGGAGAGGGAGAGGGAGAGGGAGAGGGAGAGGGAGAGGAGGAGGAGGGAGAGGGGAGAGGGAGAGGGAGAGGGAGGAGAGGGAGAGGGAGAGGGAGAGGAGAGAGAGAGAGGGAGAGGGAGAGGGAGAGGAGAGGAGAGGGAGGGAGAGGGAGAGGGAGAGGAGAGAGAGGAGAGGGAGAGAGAGAGAGAGAGAGAGAGAGAGAGAGAGGAGAGAGAGGAGAGAGAGAGAGAGAGAGAGAGAGAGAGAGAGAGATGGTGGAACTGCGATGACGGTGCGTTGCGGTTTGAGCGCGATCGCGATGAGCGTTCCGAATGCGTATGTTTACGCGAGGACGTTCGTTACCGATAGCGCGGATAAATGGTGGCGGGGATCTCGGGTGGAAAAAATTGCGTCGATTCTGGCGGATGAGTCGGTTTGATAAAATGCATTTTTTTCCTCGATGCATTTTTTTTGACGCAAAAATGCTATTCTTAGTATATATTTCTACCACAATATCCTTTTGTACCATATATAAAGAACTCGAGACTAGACTTGGGTGTAGTCCATCTACATCAGTCTTGACGCGAACTCTTTTAAGGGGTTAGTTT